>WSFP011401607.1:0-26356 GCA_009831015.1 Picea engelmannii
ATATGGGTTGTATTCTAGAGACAACATGGTTAATACCACCATTACATAGTTGCAAAACTTTACATGCACTTACCCAACTGACAAACCATAATCTTTACAGGGTTGGGCAATGTAAGGCCCAAACAATTATGTGAACAAGGGAAGAAAATACTGAGGGTTTAATGGACACCAAAAACGTACAGATGAGGGAAATTCATGTGATCATTTCCTGTATGTTTCCCCAACCATGCAAAGGACAAAGGAATGGTAGGAAGTCACCCAAAGGGCACACATAAACACCAGTCAATTTTTGGTTGAAGTAAGAGTAAAGCACAAGGGAGATCTATGCAAATGTTGTTGGAAGATTGGTTGTTGTCATTGATGTCAACCCTAGCCATGGGTTTTGAACTGCAAGATTGGTGAAGGCATTTGGACATGAAGGAAAATGCACATGTAGATACAAGACCCGTGGATGGATAGTATACATCATGTTGTTTTTGGTGGTATGTGGCACGTCATGTGGATCCTCATGGTTGAGGTGAAATGATTTTTTGAAGATGACAAAGTGAATTAAAGAAGGAAGTACATGTAGGCCCTAAAGATAATTAAAGAAAAGAATTACAAAATAATAAATTGTCAGGTCGGCCCTAATGTTAAAAGGAAGTGACATAAATGGTATAAATAAATATCAATATACATTCATTTGATACACAAGTCGAATTTCATAGGAAATCAGAAGTAAAGAAAGCCAAATTTTAAGGGAGGATGAAGTCTTTTGGTGATGTCTTCTAAGGTATGTTATTTTCAGGTCATCTTACCACCTTTGCTATAATTTTTTTCTAGAACGATTCAGACAGTGAATTTTCTATGGTATTAAGAATACATATCAAGGTACCTTTGGTAAAAATTTCACCTCTTGATTTTCTATAATTATGGAGATACACTATGTGGAAGATAGAGTTTGTGACCAATCCTGAAGCTAGTCAATAAACAAGTGTTTCGGTAAAACAATCATAACTTCTTCATACTAAATCCAAATGACGTGGGATGACTTTAATTGGAATTATTATGGACTGCAGTTTCTTTTGTACGAGTTTCATAATCTGATGTTAAATATTGAGTCTATGGATTTATGTACAAGTCCGGTCTCTTGAATAAACCAGAATTGAACAAGGTCTATCATTCTCTCTATAAATTCTTTTTGGGGAGGATTCAAGGAGTGAAACTTGGATAAGTTTTAGAGAATAAATTGAATAATATTATCTACAAGATCATAGTATTCCAATAATTGAATAATTGTAGAAATTGAAGAAGTCTCAGGAATCATTATTAGGTTCTACGGGATGGTTGGTTGATGGTGATAATTTAATGTGAAGTTTTATTATCTCTCGTATATTCTTGGGTGGAAGGAAGGGGCAAGGATTGAGACTTAAACTCTCTCTTGATATTGGAGGATTGTATATTCCCCTTGGAGGTTTAGCCCTCCCTTTACATTTGGAAGTTGTAGCTACCTTTGGAATCCATTACTTCTCTTGAACAATAACTATTTATTATTTCTCATATATTGTGCATGGTTGATGCAGGAGCATATCTCCACGTCAGTCAAGCGCGTGCATTGAAGATGAAGAGAGAGGTGCATCCTCATTTAAAATTTGTAATTGAATGTAATTAAATGCTTAAGTTGTTGAGCTGGGAAGTCATGCCTTTATGCAGGCATGAGGTAGATCGGCCTTTAGTTTTTGAATGGTTGAGATCTAGATCCGATAGTGGACTAGACAACCCATTCAATGTAATTGAATAGGGTAGGTAGGTTGGAGGGAAGAGCTCAAAGATCCCCCTCAGGTAAAAGAGATTTCATATCTCAAGTTGAGTGGTAGAGAAATGGAAGAGAGAATCTGCGAGTAGAGAGCAGAAGAGAGGAGCCGAGACCTTGTTACAGGATGCGCTCAGGAACACCTTGTAAATACAAGCATTTTCCATTTAATATAAACAGAAGCAATTTTTCCTACATGTAATTTTGTATTATGTGGATGTTTGTGAGCGTTCCTATATGATGTAGATGTAGTATTGCATTTGCAGGAGTTGGATTGATTTCAGGTGAAGGTCTTTGAGGCTTCACACCAGGAGGGTGTGACAAAACATTGCGGGTTCTGATAGCCGTGCACAGAGGATGCATTTCTGAATTCTGGGGGTTCAGAAAAAGATGTGTTGCAGCACAAGAATTATAGTCAACAACTCAAAGAAAGACCTGTGAGGTTACTGAATACCTCAGGAGGCAAGGCTGTGTATGAGGGACACAGTTGCAGATAGAAGCTCTGAGGAGTTCTGTGAAGCTTTGCCAAGTGGGCATTGAGCATATGCACAACAGTGCATTGAAAAGAACTCTGTTGTGAGTTCAAAAGGAACTAGAATCACTGAGGATTTTGAGAGCTTTGCCAAGTGGGCATTGAGCAGGTGCAAAGAGTGCACAAGGGACAAAACTATTGGAAGTTCTGTGAGAAGATACTCTGCCAGGTGGGAATTTGAGTCAGTGTGCAGAAAGGAACAGGGAGGAGAGAACTCTTTGAGTTCTGAATTTTAAAGGAAGAGTCCGCTGATGGATCTTCACAAGGTTGTTGAACACCCTGCAGACTCAGCAAGAGGTTGTTTGAGCAGAGGGATAGCTAGGAGAGCATCCAAATTCTCCATCTATGAGAGAAAGAAGAAGGGTTTATTTCCTTAGAGAACTGAGTGTTTGAGAAGCTCAGAAGAGATAACACTTTGTGTGCATGAGTTGAAGAATCCTTCAAGGATTCGAAAGGAACAAGCTCAGGAGGAATAGCGTCATTGAATTGTGCAGGTGAGGACTCAGATTGTGGAGCTCGCAGGAGAGAAAGGGAGCAAAGGTTGAGGCCTTTGGCTTTTGAAGTCCTTCCAAGGCCAAAAGAGAATGCGCAAAATATTGGGAGGGGAAATATCGGCTGTCGGATCAGCCGATAGATCTTGGACCGTCGGATTTCCCACATCCAGGAAGGAGCAGGAGGAGAACACAAGAATGGATGGTTGGAATTCTCTAAGGAGAATTTGAAGATTTCCATGAGCCGTCAGATCTCACGAAGGAGCAAGGGAGATACTGCAAGTATTCCCGAAAGGATTCAAAGCTCAGGAGGGGTAGAACCGTTGACCCAAGCCACAAGGGCCGTTGGATCTACACGTGGATTTGCATATCGGGGTTTCGTGGTTTGAAACTCTGTAAACTTGCCACAGATATTGTGAAATCATCATACGCGATATCCCGATGACCACAAGAATGGTGTGGGGCCACAAGAGTCGACAAGTGGACAGGTGGCACATCGCATGTCGACATTTCGTGAGTAGAAGGGCTGAGAACTTGGTGTCAAGGGTCACGAAGCGCGAGGACACGAGAAGTGGTGAAGTGATGAGAAGACCAGGAGCCGTCGATCTGAGGAGGATAGGTGGTAGAGATCGAGAGATCTCGTGAACTCGAAAGTTCGCAGGGTAAGGGTCCAAGCATTGGGTACTCTAAGTCGCGAAGACGCGAGGAGAGAGGAAGAAGGATAGTCATTGGATCTAGGTCATAGGAGGACTGTTGGATCAGAGTCCCATCGCATTTCAGCATTTTGGGGGATCAGAGGTTGAGAGGATCTCGTCTCGACATCAGAAATCGCAAAGTCATGAGTTGCGACAGGGAGTATTGAGAAGTTATCTATCTCGGCACTCGGGTTTTGGGGATATGAAGGAAGTGTCGCTTGGTGAGAAAAATCACGAAGTGTTGAAGGAAGGCACGAGGGATACATGGCAGAACCATGTTGTGGGCCCAAAGAATAGACAGGCGGACACGTCACATTTTGGAAGGAGCTGAAGGAAGTCAACACCCTGTTGAATTTTTATGTCTTGGGGGTTCATAAGATAAAGGGACGAAATTCCAACCTCTTGACATGTGAAATGGAGAAAGGCAAGAGGTGCTAATGGGAAGCCTAGTCGGTGGCCATGTGTGAAAGGCGCTGACAGCAAGGGAGCTATACCCTTATCGCGGATTCGGATATCGCGAGATTGAGAGGGGAGAGTCAAGAATTTAGGCTCGCGAACCCGCGAGTAGTGAGTTGTGACAAGCCCTGAATGAGGTAGGGCCATGGTTATACTAACAATGGTCACATGGAATAGGAGATAGCCCTGGGGGCTAGATACTGTTGAAGCCGTTTCGGCGAATCAGAAATTGATGGATCGCGAGAATGGAGGTTTTTGACAATAGGAACCATGAGACTCTGAAATCTGAAGTTCACGTTCCTGTTGAAAGCGCAGAGGGAGCGGTCATTTGGAGCGAGGCTGCCAAGAACATAGAAGGACCTATGGATCAGGTTTCATTAGATATTCTAGAAGGGAATCAAATGAGCTGCTTTGGCTCAAGGAGCTGAAAAATCGATCCTGTGGGTGGACGTAGGAGACGTCTATGTCAAGTGGTATCAGAGCAGGAACTTCACTTGTATATTTCAGGTGAAGTGGGAAGGAAAAAGAAGATAGAGCACTGGAGACTCTGTGACGATTGTTTGCAAGTAGACAACAATCAAGAAGACAGTTAAGAGGAATGGAGGATGAAGCTGGTAACACTCTTAGTGCGGAGTGACAGCAACAGGTTTGCTAGGAAAGCAGACAGAGACAACACCATGGTTACTGAAGACCATAAGCATGCTAGGAGGAAGAGCAAGGCAGAAAAGCTTATTGAAATGGATAAAGAGATCTGTGAAATAAGGGCAGACATAGAAAAGATTGAACTGTGGATGCAACAAGATAAGAACCCAAGATGGGTATATGAATGGCCCATGAAGAAGCCAAAGATAAAATGGTCAGTCAAGGATTAGATGGTCATAAGACAGTGAAGGATGTTAAAAGGATGGTTGAGGCATATTGAAAACCTTGACGGACCTAAGGAAATGGTTCATATGTGTGAAACAGAGACTGGGAGAGGTATCAATGATAAAGAAGGTGAAATGGGATCAGTTGAAGATCTCAAGAACTGCCAGGACAACAGAGAATAAATTCTAGATTGCCAGGAGGGAAAAGAGTTGAGATCACTGCGGGATCTCACGGACTGTCATGAGGACAGGCAGGGAATTTCACATTGCCAGGTGGGAAATGAAATGAGGTCACTGCGGGATCTCGGAGACTGCCAGGAGGGAAGCGAAAGGTTTCCAGTTTGCCAGGTGGGAAAGGAAACATAGATGGAATTAGTTGATTCCATGAACTGCCAGGAGGGCAGTAGAGACATCCCATATTGCCATATGGGCAGGGATGAGCAGGTGAGTTTTGATCAGCCTGAGGAGATGACAGAGTAGATGAGCTCAGAGATGAGTTTGGATCAGCATGTGCAGCTGACAAAAGAGGAGGATCTGAGGGATCTTCTAATGATTGGGGGAATTCAGGTATTCCTACCATTTGCCCAGGAGGAGGCAGGAATGTGTGTTGCAGATGCAACAACAGTAGCAGAAGAACAGTCATTCATGACTGTCAGGAAAGAAGAGGGATTGGAGCAGACTTTGGAAGCTGCCCAAGTAGAAGGAGGAAATGAGCATTCTGAGGAGTGTCTCAACATATTCAGCCAGGAAGCTGAAAGGACTAGAACATGGGAGTTTGAAGAAGAAGAAGAAGAGGTAGAAAACATTAGTTTGGCTGATCTATATGAACATATGAAGCACTGGAAGAGAGGGTGAAAGTGCAGAGCGTGCACATCCAACAGGTAAAGCTGGAGACTGATGAAGAAGGCATGGGAGATCCTGAGAATCTGCCCATGTGCCAAAAAAATTTCCAGCTGAGGAGACTGCATGAGTAGAGCCAACCATGGGACTAGCTGGATGAAGTGATCAAAGAGATCATGGAGCTGATGATCCAATCAGCAGAAACTACCAACAAGGAGAGGCCAAGCAGAGGGAAGGAAGCAACAACAACAACGCAGAAGCAACAACAACAACAGGAAGAGAATGGAGCATATGGGAAGCTCCAGATATTTGTTTGGGATCCAGGAGGATTTCCAACACCTGAGATGGGAAGCTCATGAGCAGGAGCTCATGAATTTTGCAGTTGAGGAGTATGATGAAGGAGCATCTCTCCACGTCATCCAGCCAGCCAGCCAGCCGTGTCAAGCACGTGCATTCAAGATGAAGAGAGAGGCGCAACCTCATTTAAAATTTGTAATTGAATGTAATTAAATGCTTAAGTTGTTGAGCTGGGAAGCCATGCCTTTGTGCAGGCATTAGGTAGATCGACCTTTAATGTTTGAATGGCTAAGATCTAGATCTGATAGCAGACTAGATATCCCATTCAATGTAATTGAATAGAGTAGGTAGGTTGGAGGGAAGAGCTCAAAGAGCCCCCTTAGGTAAAAGAGATTTCATATCGCAAGTTGAGTGGTAGAGAGATGGAAGAGAGAATCTGTGAATAGAGAGCAGAAGAGAGGAGCCGAGATCTTGTTACAGGCCGTGCTCAGGAACACCTTATAAATATAGGCATTTTCCATTTAATATAAATAGAAGCAGTTTTTCCTGCATGTAATTCTGTATTATGTGGATGTCTGTGAGCGTTCCTATATGTTGTAGATGTAGTTTTGCATTTGCAGGAGTTGGTTTGATTTTAGGTGAAGGTCTTTCAGGCTTCACATCAGGAGGGTGTGATAGAATGTTGCGGGTTATGATAGCCATGCATAGAGGATGCATTTCTGAATTCTGTGGGTTCAGACAAAGACGTTTTGCGGCACAAGAACTGGAGTCAACAACTTAGAGAAAGACATGTGAGGTTACTGAACACCTCAGGAGGGAAGGTTGTGTATGAGGGACACAGTTGCAGAAAGAAGCTCTGAGGAGTTCTGTGAAGCTCTGCCAAGTGGGCATTGAACATATGCACAGTGGTGCATTGAAAAGAACTCTGTTGTGAGTTCAAAAGGAACCAAAATCACTGAGGATTCTGAGAGCTCTTCCAAGTGGGCATTGAGATGGTGCAAGGAGTGCATAGGGGACATAACTACTGGAAGTTCTGTGAGAAGATACTCTGCCAGGTGGGAATTTGAGTCAGTATGCAGATAGGCACAGGGAGAAGAGAACTCTTTGAGTTTTGAATTTTAAAGGAAGATTCCACTGAGGGATATTCACAAGGTTTTTGAACACCCTGTAGACTCAGAAAGAGGTTGCTTGAGCACAGGGATAGCCAGGAGGGCATCCAAATTCTCCATCTATGAGAGAAAGAAGAAGGATTTATTTCCTTAGAGAACTGAGTATTTGAGAAGCTTGGGAGAGATAACACTTTGTGTGCATGAGAATACTCTGCAGAGGTGCATGATTTGAAGAATCCTTCAGGGATTCGAAAGGAACAAGCTCAAGAGGAATAACATCATTGAAGGGTGCAGGCGAGGACTCAGATTGTGGAGCTCGTAGGAGAGAAAGGGAGCAAAGGTTGAGTCCTTTGGGTTTTGAATTCCTTCCAAGGCCGGAAGAGAATGCACAAAATCTTGGGAGGAGCAATATCGACCGTCGGATCAGTCGATAGATCTTGGACTATCGGATTTCCCACGTCCAGGAAGGAGCAGGAGGAGTGCACAAGAACGGACGGTC
Organism: Picea engelmannii; assembly: GCA_009831015.1. Lineage (NCBI taxonomy): Eukaryota > Viridiplantae > Streptophyta > Pinopsida > Pinales > Pinaceae > Picea > Picea engelmannii. The sequence goes on from WSFP011401607.1 coordinate 7,578, forward strand.
AAAATTCTCTAAGGAGAACTCATAGATTTCCATGAGCCATCAGATCTGACGAAGAAGCAGGGGAGATACTGCAAGTATTCCCGAAAGGATTCAGAGCTCAGGAGGGGCAGAACCGTTGATCCGAGCCACAAGGGTTGTTGGATCTATGCATGGATTCGCATATCGGGGTTTTGTGGTTTGAAACTCCATAAAATCACCACAGAGATCACGAAATCACGATACGCGATATCCCAATGACCACGAGAACGATGTGGGGCCATAGGAGTCGGCAAACAGACAGGTGGCACATCGCATGTCAGGATTTTGTGAGTAGAAGGGTTGAGAACTTGGTGTCAAGGGTCATGAAGCGCGAGCATAGGAGAAGCAGAGAAGTGATGAGAAGACCAGGAGCCATCCATCTGAGGAGGACAGGTGGTAGAGATCGAGAGATCTCGCAAACTCGAAACTTCGTAGGGTAAGGGTCCAAGCATTGGGTACTCCAAGTCGCAAAGATGCGAGGAGCGAGGAAGAAGGATAGCCATTGGATCTGGGTTGCAGGAGGACCATTGGATCAGATTCCCATCACATTTTGGCATTTCAAGGGATCAGAGGTTGATAGGGCCTTGTCTCAACATCAAAAATTGCGAAGTCGCGAGTTGCGACAGGGAGTATTGAGAAGTTTGGGATCTTGGCACTCGGGTGTTGGGGATACGAAGGAAGTGTCGCTTGGTGAGAAAAATCAGGAAGTGATGAAGGCAGGCATGAGGGACACATGGCAGAACCATGTTGTGGGCCCAAATAATAGACAGGCGGACACGTCACATTTTGGAAGGAGTTGAAGGAAGTCAACACCCTGTTTCCTTTTCGTGTCTCGGGGGTTCATAAGATAAAGGGACGAAATTCCAACCTCTTGACATGCAAAATGGAAAAAGGAGAGAGACGCTAATGGGAATCCTAGTCAGTGGCCATGCGTAAAAGGTGCTGATAGGAAGGGAGCTATACCCTTATCGTGGATTCGTTCATCGCGAGATTGAGAGGGGAGAGTCGAGAATTTAGGCGCGCGAACCCGTGAGTAGCGAGTTGCGACAATCCCCGAATGAGGTAGGGCTGTGGTTATATGAACAGTGTTCACAGGGACCAGGAGATAGCCCTAGGGGATAGATACTGTTGAAGCCATTTCAGTAAATCAAAAATTGATGGATCGCGAGAACATAGGTTCTCAACAATAGGAACCAAGAGACTCCAAAATTCAAAGTTCATGTTCCTGTTGAAAGTGCAGAGGGAGCGGTCATTTGGAACGAGGCTGCTGAGAACATAGAAGGACCTGTGGATCAGGTTTCATTAGAGATTCTAGAAGGGAATCAAATGAGCTGCTTCGTCTCAAGGAGCTAAAAAATCAATCCTATGGGCGGACGTAGGAGACGTCTGCATCAATGGTGTATTGTGGTGTATTGGTGTAACTCTTATACTATTGTTCATTTCTCATTGTATATAATTCAATGGTTTAAGTATAAGTTGAAAAAGGTTTTAAATTTTACTTGATACTGATTCACACCCCTCTCAGTATCAACAATTGGTATTAGAGCGGGTTTCCTTCAGTACAGTTTAACCACTGGAAGGAATATCCTAAGAAGAAATGGAAGACAAAATTCCAAATGGGATTCCACCATTTGATGGAAGCAATTTTGAATACTGGAGTAATTGAATGGAAACTTACTTGAAATCTCCTGGGATAGATGTTTGGTTCTTAGTTTCTTCAGGATACAATTCTTTGAAGAAACCAAATACTGCATCTCAGAAGGAAGCAAAAAGCAACAACAAATTGGCAATAGATACCATCCTAGACGGATTGACAAATTCAGTGAAATCGAAGGTTGGATCATTTGCATCATCAAAATATATTTGGGACAAGCTACAAGACCTTTATGTAAGGGAATAAGCATAAGAAGAAGAAGAAGTTGAAGAAAATTACAACATCTTAGATTTCAAAGAAGAAAATAGAGGTCAGTTCTTTTGATTTAATTGTGAAGGAGTAGGTCATGTTGAATTTGAATGTCCTCATCCAAGGATTGAAATAAATGACACTAAAGAAGAAAATTCCAATGAAGAAGAATAAAATCATGAAGAAAAAGTTATTCAACAAGAAGATGAGAATCTTAAAAAATTGAAGCATGTTGAGATTGAAAATAGCAAACTCAAAGACACAAAAAGACAGTTGTAAGCTTGAAGAAAAAATTAGAATACTTTGAGAAACTAAGAGAAGAAACCATTTTCTTGAAAACTCTACACGAAAAAGAAAGAAGAATAGGAGAAGTAAGGAATGTCCAAATGATAAAGAAAGAAGAAGATTGTGAGAAACTTGAACAAGAAGTTGTCTCATTGAGGAAGAGCTTAAGAAAATCTCAAGTTCCAAAAGACTTAACACATCTTGGATGCATGGGTAAAACTTCATACAAAGAAGATGCAAATACCAACAAGAAGGTTGAATAAAGAGCTACACAGACAGTTGATGAGAAGTGGACTAGGATACCAGAAAAAAAGAATGATTACAAAAGAGATGAATATCCAAGAAGACCTCCTACCTTCAAGAATCAAAGAACCTTCAATCAGTATGAAGGAAACTATATAAGAATAGATCATGAACCCATATGGACGACATCACAAAGAAGCCCACTTATTCCAAGGTATCGAAATTTCTTTCTTGGTAATTGTTATACTTGCAAAAATTTTGGACATAAGGAAATTAATTGCAGAATCAATGAAAGGAATACATACACAAGAAACATGAATGGTGTAAATAGAAGATATGGAAATATAATTCATTTTCCCCATTGATGGACAAAAATATTGCATGCTACAAATGTAATTATCTTGGTCACAAAGAACAAGATTGCAGATATATGAATGAAGATGTCCCTATGCCAAGAGATTCCAAACAATGAATATTGTCGAATAGCATTGAACGCTAAAGAATGTAAATAAGAAGATGAATGATACATAGACAGTGGATGTTCTTCACATATGACTAGGGATCAAGATAAATTCATCAGCTTGAAGAGAAAGGATGGCAATGTTGCATTTGGAGATGACTCATCTGCCAAAATACTTGGGGAAGGTGTAGTAGAACTTGGAATAAAAAATGTAAAAGAAAAGAATGTACTATGGGGTGAATACTTGAATCATAATCTACTCAGTGTTAGTAAAATGTGTGATCAAGGATACACTCTTACGTTTGACTCCCAAAAATGTAAAATCAAAGAAAATAACTCAAGAATATTGGTTGCAACTGCAACAAGAAGAACGAACATCATATACATCCTAGAGATGAAGAAGAGAGAGAAGATAGAAGCTACATAAAAGGATTCCAAGGAAGAAAAGGTCCCAAAGACTAAAAATAAGGATGAAATATTATTGAGTGCCACATTTTCAGGGGGAGCAACCCCAAAGAAGAGATTTACCTTTTTCCATTAAACTCAGGGGGAGAAGCCCTAACCTTTTCCATTGATGTCAAAGGGGGAGAGAAATGGGGATCATGGTGATAGGGGGAGCATGAGTGTTTCCATCAATGACAAAGGGGGATATTGTTGGAAGATTGGTTGGTGTCATTGATGTCAACCCTAGTCATGGGTTTTGGACCACAATATTGATGAACATATTTCGACATGAAGGAAAATGCACATGTATATACAAGACCCATGGATGGATAGTATACATCATGTTGTTTCTGGTGGTATGTGGCATGTCATGTGGATCCTCATGGTTGAGGAGAAATGAATTTTTTAAGATGACAAAGTGAATTGAAGAAGGAAGTACAAGTAGGTCCTAAGGATAATTAATGAAAATAATTACAAAATAAGAAATTGTCAGGTCGGCCCTAATGTTAAAAGGAAGTGACATAAATGGTATAAATAAATATCTTTATACATTCATTTTATACACAAGTCGAATTTCAGAGGAAATCAGAAGTAAAGAAGGCCTCAAGGAGTGAGAATTGGAGAACTTTTAGAGAATAAATTGAATAATATTATCTATAGGATTAGAATATTCCAAGAATTGAATAATTGTAGAAATTGAAGAAGTCTCAGGAAGCATTATCAGGTTCTATGTGATGGTTGGTTGATGGTGATAATTGAATGTGAAGTTTTATTATCTCTCATATATTTTTGGGTGGAAGGAAGGGGCAAAGATGGAGATTTCAACTCTCTCTTGATATTGGAGGATTGTATCTTCCTCTTGGAGGTATATCCCTCCCTTTACATTTGGAAGTTGTAGCTACCTATGGAAGTCAATACTTCCCTTGAACAATACCTATTGATTATTTCTCATATATTGTGCATGGTGTATTGTGGTGTATTTGTGTAAATCTTATACTATTTTTCATTTCTCATCGGATATAATTGAATGGTTTAAGTATAATTTGAAAAAGGTTTTAAATTTTACTTGATACTAATTCACCCCCCTCTTAGTATCAACAAATGCATGGATGAGGAGAGAAATCGTTGGACGATTTACACCACACGATTGTGTCCAAAAGTTGTAGAGAGTGACAAATAATTCACTCTAAAGAATGGGCATTGGTAGTGAACAATAGGCAATGCCTTGGGAAAATTCAGCAATGCATGAGTGGTTAAACCATTGGCAGATTCAAGAGGAAAAAGACGGAGATTGCAGGGATGAAGGGATTGACACAAAACTACAGGGAGAGGTTGAGAGAAATTAAAAAAAAATGGGTAAGAGGGCTTAGAGCCATATCTTTTCCTCAAAATAGTAGGATGGAATTATAGTCACAGATCAGGCATTTAAACTGAAACAGGGGCAATGGGAAGGAGATAACAGATGATTCTTAGTCAATAAGGGAAATCCAATTAAATATTTTATCACACAAACCAAACAAACATTCAAAACTATACAGAAACCATTTCAATTCATAAGCAAATAAATTCACATATAAAAACATTACACTAAATTACAACAGAAACTATAGACAGGTGTATTATAATTGAAGGGTGAAGAATATAAGTTGTTGTCCTATGCTTGTGCTCCGTCTAGCTCCTTTCTTTCTAATCGTTGAGACCTCACCAGTACCTCCCATACAAGGCTAGGGGTACTCTTCTTCCCCCTGAGCCCCCTAATCCACAAAGGGACCAATAAAACAACTAGAGAGTAAGCTAGCACCCAACTAGCCTTGTAAGGTCGAGCTACCACTCCTATCCGAGATGGGTATCCCAACTCTCACAAGAAAAATCTAGTCAAGTAAAAATCCGGCAACATAACCTTACACTAGCCAAAAAGTGATCATTTCCTCTTCTATGCCATTTCTTTTATATATTTCTTCTTAGTGACCTTTCCAATTTCACATTACATTAGTTTATTAAAAACTAATTAGGAAACATTCTCCCATGTACACTTGTCACCCAATCCATTAGTTGGACTGGAAATTCATTTAATTTATTTAATTAAATTGCCAATTTCCTTCACACACCTAAAGACATTCCTAAAAATTCTTCGTGTGGTCCCTTTATTCCCCTAATTTCCTTTAATGACAGACACCATTCTTAAAGTTTAGTTGAGTTCATTTGTGGAAATTTTTCTAGACTAGATTCCTTTCTATGTTCCACATTCCTTTTGCATTTATTTTCCACTTTTTATCTAAGTTAAAATTTATCGAGATTTGCATATAGAAAGAAATTAAATTTTTAGATAATTTAATCCTCCTTTAAATTATAAATTAATTTTTCCCCCATTTTGTTTCTTCATCCCCCTTATATTAATTATTTAATTAATTTTTAGTCCTCTTATCCTAGTTAGACCTAGGCTTCAAATTCAACTAGGCTTAGTAATATTTTTAAGGGAGAGGTTATAATTTAGTAAACTTTACTCATTCATAATTAATTTAAGGCTGACCCAGTCAAGGTAAAATATTATTTTCTAGGCACCTAGGTTCATTGACTCACCCGTTTTTAAACTTCATGATGTTCCCTTCAAGATGCAGTATGTGCTCCAATGGTGCCACTCTCCTTATTCATGTTCCAATTGCGCGACGTGCTCTTAAATACGCACTACATGCTCCAAGAGTGACACTCGTATTTTGAACGATTTTGGTAGAAGTATGTTGGTCCTCAACCAAGTTTTGAGGAAACATTGGTCAGGTTTGACCAATTTTCGGACTTCGACGCAGTGATCGAGGAAGGAGCTTCTAGGTGGAGCAAAGATCCAGAGATCTCACTAGTTTTGTGGGCTTGTGGACCCATCATGGGGTTCTTAGGGTTTTGTAACAATTTATGTGATGTTGGCCCATGGGTTTATCCATGATTAGGTATTTTTGTAAATGTAAAATTATAAATAAGAATAAGAGTGTAAGGATGAGTAGTAGTAGAAGGGGATGTAATTGGCTAAGTGAAAGAGAAAATTAATTCTGAGTTTCTTTGTGCAACAAAACATGTATGTAAGGATCCTTTCCTGATAGAGGAGTTGGCTTTGCGCCTTGACCTGATTTTGGAAAGGTGGATCTAGTGCTTAGTGCACAGATCACCTATCCGATGCGAAGCTTGGTTCTATTGCTTAGGGTACAGGATAAGATGAATGTAAGAGATTGAAGCCTAATAAATAAGAAGAAGAAGTTGGTGGACGTAGCCCCACAATGGGGTGAACCACATATATCATGTGTTGATGGTTTGATTTGTGCTATGATGTTTATGTTGTAAATATGCTTAGTGCATTGATTGTTATATATGGTATATATATCTATGAATGATTAGTGATTTATTTATGTTGAATGTGCTAGATTTAACTTATGATGCTAAGTACGATGCGTATTCTATCATTTTTACGACATTGATCTATTCTTAGGGTTTGTTCTAGGATGTGAATAAAGTTGAGAAACTAATGCATGTTATCTTATAAGTACTTTGCCAAGTATTATAATCACAGATCTCTGTCCCATATTGGTTACAGACACCTGATTCCTATAACCCACTGCCTCTACCTCAGGCGAGACTTTGCCTGCTTCGCAGGTGTTTCCGAAAGGGTCGGTAGTTAGGGTTTTGTTGGTGCTTTTTTGAAGCATTGAACCCTTGGTCTTCCCCTGTGCCAACAAATGGATCTGTTGCTGAGACCTAAAATTGTGATTGATGGGAACTAAAGAAAAGACAAGATTTGTGCATAGATTTGTTGTTGTAATGTGCAGTATTCTACTTGACTTGCAAAGCTTTGTGCTAAGAATTAAACCCAATCTAAAGAAAAGAGGTAAATATTTGTGCTTTGATAGAGTAAGATAAGTGGAAATTTTTGTTTTGAAAGCATGAATATAGGTATGTTTGATAGACTTTTTCCTAGTCTGAAAGATAGGGCATAGTTAGAAGAAAAATTTGATCTAAATAAATTTGACAGAAATAGAGAAAGATATGTTATTAGTATGCATAGAAAGAACGTTTGGACTAATGAATGGATGTAGGAACCTAGAAAAATTTTTTGCATATTTCAGGTCCATCACCGTGATCCTAGTGCGCAATATAGGAGAGTTTGGGGAACATACAAGAGGAAGAGAGGATTGGAACTATGTTATACATGCAGAAGACCGAGACATCTTGCTAAGAAATTCCCTCGTATAGGTCCTATTTGTCTTTGTTGTAAAATTGTTGGTCATGATGTTGAGGACTTCACAAGGATGATTTCTAAAGTTGAACAAATGAACATGAGTCGAGATAATAAGAGCATGTTAGAATATCAGAAAGAGAAAGGATTAGAGGGACTTCAGACTACATTAATACAGTTAAAAACAACAATGAATGATTAGCAAGATGTCAGTTTACCATAGATCATGAAAGAAAAATAATGCATAAATGCAAGAATAGGTGACTTCGACATAGATTGTGTCCTGGACGAGGAGACACAAGTGAATAGTATGACCAAAATCACTTGGAAAAATTTGGGGAAACCTACTGTGATACCTTCATTAGGAATAATAGGCTTGTTTAAAGGAAATATGATAACCTTATGTGGAAGAGTTACTAATGTACCTATTATCATTCATGGAACATCGACTGAAGAGGAATTTGAAGTCATTAAGTTTGTTGAGAACAATGCCCCCTTCCTCCTTTTGCTAGGTAATACTTGGATTGAGAAAGATCAGATCAAAAGGAAAGCAGAGGAAGAAGCTAAATAAAAGAAACAACAAGAACTAAGGGATTTCATAGCTAGAAAAATAGATCGACTCAAAGAAGAACGACAAGTTGAGTGAAAGCGACAGAAGGCAAGATAATTAGCTGTCGAAGTTGAAAGAGAGCAAGAATACTTGAAGGACCTATCCATGTAAGAAAGGAGTACATCCACACAAAAATTAATAAGAAAATAGGTATTACCTTTGAACCCTTCGAGAGCACATCAACAACGCAAAGCTACTACGCTGGGACAAGATAAGAATAAGAATGGGAAGAGGAATCCATAAACAATTAGAAAGACTTAGATCACAGGAAAGAAGGAAAGGAAGCTTGGTAATAAGAAAGACAAGTTAGAAAATATATAGGAATTTATAGAGAAGACTTCACAGGAGGAAGGCTTGCAGGCTCTAAACCTCATTGGAACAGTAGAACCATGTAGAATGGGACTTCACCCTAGAAAAGCTATATGACCATTAGAGGCACCCCAACCATTAAAACGACACTCCAAAATGGATAGGAAATGAACTTATGGGTGGATATATTGTCATTGGACGTTGATACTGCACCATAACGAATAGATTCACATTGATGAAATAAACCTTGCCCATTGGAGAAATCTGTTACAACGCTTTCTTATTTAACCCGTCGAAAATTACGTCGAGAACACCTTTTGCCACCCATAATCATTTGAGCTAAAATGAAGTGATTGTGTGTGTCGAGTTGTGCTATCAGACATCGTTTTTCATTTTTCTACCCTACTATCCATTCACCTACCCCATCCTATTTGTTAATAGTGAGAATGTTGGTCGAGCGCACCGAGCTAGAGAAGTCTTTCGAAGTGGTTCTGAAGAATTTTATGGATGATAAATCTATGTCTGAAGGAGTACAGGTGTCTTCCACCAAGGGACTCTAGGCGTCCCCTTCGACTAGACGACATTTGAAACATGCCAACCTCATGAATGAGAAGCGAAGTAAGCATCATGATGATCTGTCTAATGCAAAGAAGATCTCGTCGATCTTACCTAATTATATCTCGCCTTTGGCTCACATGGTTAACCACGACAATATTCCATGGGACTTTGAGTACATGTTGATCACCATGTACATTTTGAAGGTAATACACGTAGTGGGAACTCAATTAGGACAGATCCTAGAACCGAAGAGAAGTGACTTTAACCTTGGAGACAGAAAGAACTATGCCATGCTCGCACCCCATAGATATTTGATGAAGACGAATGGGAAGAATCCTTGCATATTCTCCCAGCCATGGATTAAGGAGCTAGCACAGTCCATGATACTCAATGTAATGAAGATTCCTCATTATGTCCAAGATCAGAAGGTTAACACTTGTGTTAAACTCCTCTTGTCGTGCTACATTGGTGGATAATTATGGCTCAACAAGAGGATTACTATGGATCTGACGTTGATCCACTTGATCATAGGGTTGAGGATGTAGGGACCCGACCCTCAGTAGTTCTACCCAGGGAAGACCTCAGATTGCTCCCTAGCTCAGTGCATCAAGGAGGAACACAACGAGGTTGAGAAGGGAAAGTGAGGATACAAGGTAGTCTTTACCCAGAATGGTGCAGTGCGCCTCACTTGTCAACTTATAGCTGACAATATTGTAAGAAAGAATCACCCCACAGAGGTCACCGATTTCATGGTGGACTTTGTAGTATAATGCGTGGAGGGGATGCAGATGCATTGGGTGAGTTACCTCATCAACGAACTTGAGAAAGACTGTCGCGAAGCACAAGATCAGGGATACAAGTTCCACTTTAGCTGGCTACTCATGTTGATTTCATTTGTCGCTTGGAAAATGCTGGAAGGATCCACCTTCTCAGAGATTGAACCGTCGGAGCTGTTGGCCATGAGGTTCTCAACCTTATGGTATATGAATGACATGTTGAAGCAATGGTAGTTGAACAAAGTGTTCCATGCCTACTATCAATAATTGATGGTTTCCATAGAGTTGTTCTTACACATGACACCATGTACCTTGCACCAATATAGACCACTAGCTAAGTTCTACACAGATCCACACTTTATTTGTATCACTGCATGCAAAGACGAGGGAAAGGAAGAGTTATAGTCCTATTACAAGGTGATTAATGAAGACATGGAACAAATAACGAAGGAATGGCCAAAGGAGTTCCTTATACCAGTTGATGATGTAGAACTCTTCAACCCTGACATCATAGGAAGCCCCTTGGTCACCCATTTCAAGCATAAAGAACAAACAAGTGTGAATAAGAAAAATAAAAAGGAGGAAGTTCATAACATAGATACTGATGAGGAGAAAAATGCCTCAAAAGAAAGTGGACCTGGCTCTCTGATAGAAGGAGGACGAGGTGAAGTAAATCAAGAAGTAGGAGAGGAAGAAGGAGAAAATCATGGAGAAGGAGAAGCTACACCGCTGAAGGATTCCTCTACTGTGAAAAAAACATCGAAAAAGAGGAACATTTCTCTGCAGAAACCATCGGCAATAAAGAATACCCATGCTAGTAAGCCCCAGCTAGAGGCGATGCTCACAGAGGATGATATCAGATTGGTCCACGGAGTGATGGAGGATGCGTCCAAAGATCTCTTGTAGAGATATGGAGCAAAGCAAGAAGAGTTGTATGTAAAGGTTGAGAAGGAGCTGGAGGATATACATCGAGCTATTCAATTTATCCGCGTAGTACCTACTGCACCTTCCTCATCAGAGATTGCAGTGTAGGGGGATGAGCCAACCCAAATTCAAAGACTTTCATATGCAACAGAGGATCGACTTCAACGAGTCCAAGAGGAGAAGGAAAAGGATACATAAGCCCTGAAGAAAGATAAAGAGGAAGTCTTAGAGCAAATACGATTTGTGTGGTAGTGTGTAACTTCTTATGAAAATGATAGGGATGATTTTCGGGCGATGCTCGAGGAGGAAAAAGAAAAGATACAAAGAGAAAAGTACCAACTTCTCACAGAGGAGACTGCATTCAAAGAAGTGGTGAGCAGAGAACTTTTCTTTGTGCCAAGCTTGGCATAGGAGGAACATGAAGCAGCTCGAGATAATATTGAGGCCTTCAAATCAACATTTCCTATATCTGAGTGATTCGAGATGAGTCACAGGTGAGTGTTGGAGTCCTGTTTGCGCTCGACCAAGTTTTGAGGAAACATTGGTTAGGTTTGACCACTTTTCAGACTTCGATGAAGTGATCAAGGAAGGAGCTCCCAGCTAGAGTTGAGAGCATAGGATCTCACTTGTTTTGTGGGCTTGTGGACCCAACATGGGGTTCTTATAATTTTGTAATGGGTTATGGGATGTCAGCCCATGGGTTTACCCATGATTATTCCTTTTTGTAAATGTAAAAGTATAAATAAGAATAAGAGTGTAAGGATGAGTAGTAGTAGAAGGGGATGTAATTGGATAAGTGCAAGAGGAAAGTAGTTTTGAGTTTCTTTGTGCAAAAGAACATGTATGTAAGGCTCCGTGCCTGATAGAGGAGTTGGCTCTGTGCCTTGACCTGATTTTGGGAAGGTGGATCTGGTGCTTAGTGCACAGATCACTTGTCTGGTGTGAAGCGTGGATCTATGGCTTAGGGCACAAGAGAAGACAAATGTAAAATATTGAAGCCTAATAAAGAAGAAGAAGCAGTTGGTGGACGTAGCCCCACATTAGGGTGAACCACATATATCATGTGTTAATGATTTCCTTTGATGTGTGAATCTTCTTAGTGCATTGATTGTTACATATGGTAGACATATTTATGAATTCTTAGTGCTTTATTTGTGTTGAATGTGTTATATCTAACTTATGATGGTAAGTGCGATGTGTATTCTGTCATTTTTACTACGCTGATATATTATTAGGGTTTGTTTTTCTATGTGAATGAAGTTGAGAAACTAATGCATGTTATATTCTAAGTACTTTGAGAGGTATTATAATCACAGATCTATGTCCCATCTTGGTTACAGACACCGAAGTCCTGTAACCTCCCTGCCTCTACCTCGGGTGAGACTTCACTTGCTTTGTAGGTGTCGTTGAAAGGGTCGGTAGTTAGTGTTTTGTTGGTGCATTTTTGAAGCCTTGAACCCTAGGTATACCCCTATGCTAACAAATTCTAACCTTTGCAATCAAAAATCTGTTAGGAAACCTTGTGGGAGACTAAGGGACTCTAAGGAATTAGGAACCTGCCTTTTTGTTTGCATGTTAGAATCATTGTGAGTTCTTGTCACAGTATTCCCTCATGACATCGTGGACCTCTCAAACTAGGTAATCGTTAACCTACAGTTCAAGCCACAACGAAAGTGTTAGTAGTTTGTGCCAGGGCTGCTACCACACCTCTCCCTCAATATCTCTAGTTTTCGTGCATGATCCCTTTACTCCAAATGTGAGTCTAGTTAGAAATATATCGTCAGCCTCCATCCATCAACGAAACATGTCAACGATCAAACATCATAATATACTAGTCATATGTCACATATTAAATATAAAAAAACTCAAACCATCACAATCCACTCCCTGACTCGATTCCAGAGTACAAGGAGGTCCATTGATGCCATCAACATCCTCAAACGGCCTAGAGTCCTGCACACTTACAAAAAACCATTCAATAGAACATGTCAATATAAACATAAGAAAATAACATATCAGCATACCCACAACATCATTATAATCCATAATCGAAATAGTCAATCATTAAATGAACCTGATCACTTTCATGCAAGTTTCCTCAAAGAATAAGTCCCATCTGGTGTGTACAAGAGAGGGATGTTACATAAACCCCCCCTTATTTTAAACTTCGTCCTAAAGTTTCACAATATAAAAGTGTATAAATAAAGTATCTCGCAATGTCTAAATGTCTAGCTATCAAACAAAAATGGAAATTATTGACACATCATATTTGTCATCCCAGGTCCTCGAGTGGGAACTATAGTTGTCCCACTGGACCTTGACCTGATCAACTGCCTGATGCCGTAGTTGTCGAATATGATGGTCCAGAATGTGGGTTGGTTCCACTATGAGTACACCCTCATCCGATACCTGCAAGGAAATCATGTCAATCACATATGAAGGATCACTAACATAATGTCTAAAAATAGATACGTGAAAAACATCATGCATGTGCCTCAAAGAATTAGGCAAGGCTAGTTGATAGGCCACTTGCCCATTCCTTTCCACTACCTCAAAAGGTCCCACGAACCTAGGATATATTTTAGCACCCTTTCCAAACTTGATCAAACTCTTGTGTGGTTTCACCCACAAGAAGACTTGATATCCAAATTTATAACTATGATCAATGCGATGCGCATCGGCATAACTCTTATGTCGATCCTGCACTTATTTGATCCTTTGTATAATCATTTTCATTTTCTCTTCCATTTCTTGGATCGCTTCTAGTCCAATGGGACCCTATCCTCAAGCCGATCCCAACTCAAATGCATCTGACATGATCGTCTACAAAGGAAATCGAATGGCGCTATCTTAATGGTGATTCGATAATTGTTGTTGTATGCAAACTCTACCAGTGGCAAGAAATCCTCCCAACACTTATGTTAGTCCATTATGTACATACACAACATGTCCTCCAAGATTCGGTTCATAATTTTTGTCTTCTTGTCTGTGTCTGGGTGATATGCAGTACTAAAGTTAAGTTGGGTTCCCAAGACCTCTTAGAAACTAGTCCAGAATCATCCTATAAACATCGATCCTCAATCGGATATGATCCTCTTAGGGATGCCATGAAAACTCACAATCTCACTGATGAAAACTCTAGAAATGTTGGGTTCCTAATATGTTGTACGCACCAGTATAAAATGTGCACTCTTCATTAGAGTGTCAACTACCATGAAAATCGAGTCATTCCTCCTTTCCGTCAATGGAAATCCAATGGTGAATTCCATCAAAATGACCTCCCATTTCGATTCTGGAATAACATTTGTTTGTAGTAATAATGCCAAATTTATATGTTCATCCTTCACTTGTTGACATTCTAGACATCTTGACACGTAGTTGACTATGTCTTCCTTCATTCCTTTCCAAAATAATAAGGTCTTAAGGTCAAACCTCATCTTCGTGACTCCTGGGTGAGTCATGCACACTGGTCTATGAGATTCGTTTAAGATCAAACTTCTCAACTCTTCATTGGGAGGTACATAAATATGGTTATTATATCTTATTAATCCATCGTTGTCCATAGTAAATCCCTCAAATTTTGGTACCAAAATGGTGTTTTTTCCAATAAATTCGTTAAACTCTTTATACCATTCATATTTGCGCTTTAAAATTAGAATATTTCGACGTAGATTCGTCTGAAGAGGCATCACCGAAAATATGTGTGGTCTCTGACTCAACACATTAGCCACTCTGTTCATTGTTCCTTTTATGTAGTTAATCTTGAAATCTTACTCACTAAGCAATTCTGAACAACACCTTTGTCGCGCGTTCAAGTTTCTTTGCATAAAAATGTGTTGTAAACCACAATGGTTCTTTTTTAGTTCAAATTTTTGTCCAATAAGGTAGTCTCTCCACACTCTTAGGGCGTACAGATGGATACAAACTCCAAGTCATTTGTCGCTTAGTTCTCCTCATGATTTCTTAACTTCCTCGACATGTAAGCGATCACTTGACCGTATTTCATAATGACTTTTCCTAAACCTACTTTGGACACATCAGTGCATACCAAGAAGTCCTTGTCCATGTCAGGGAGTTTTAGTATCAACATTGACATAAACAACTCCTCGAGCCTTCGAAATTATTCTGTGCATTTCTTGGTCGATACAAATCTCTTGTTCTTCTTATGAAATTTTGTAATCAGATTTTCTATCTTTGAAAGACTCTTGACGAACTGTGAATAATATCTCCTTAAACCCATGAAGCTACGCACTTCTAGGAAATTCGTTGGTGCATGCCATTCTATAATAGCCTCAACCTTTGCGGGATCCACAATGATACCTTCATTGGAGATGACATGCCCTAAATAATGAATCTTCGATTGATAAAACGAGCATTTAGAAAGTTTCCCAAACAACATTTTCTCTTGTAGAAACTATAGTGCCAGGCGCAACTATTCATCATGTTCTTCCATCATCCTAGAATATATCAAAATATCTTCAACGAATACTTGAACAAACTTGTCCAAGTATTTGCATAACACCCCATTCATCAAGATCATGAATACGCCTGGGGCATTTGTCA
This sequence comes from Picea engelmannii, assembly GCA_009831015.1. Classification (NCBI taxonomy): domain Eukaryota; kingdom Viridiplantae; phylum Streptophyta; class Pinopsida; order Pinales; family Pinaceae; genus Picea; species Picea engelmannii. The sequence goes on from WSFP011401607.1 coordinate 22,890, forward strand.
CTCCAAATGACAAAACTGTAAACTCGTAGTGTCCAAACCTCCTCTTAGACATGGTCTTAGGAATTTATTCCTCCTTGATCCGTAACTGGTGATACCCTGATCTCAAGTGGATCTTTGAAAACACTTTTGTGCCCTTCACCTGATCAAACAAATCATATATTCTTGGCAACATATACTAGTTCTTGATTGTGGCCTTGTTCAATTGACGATAGTCAATGCAGAGTCTCCATGACCCATACTTATTTTGTATGAAAATAACCAGTGCACCCCAAGGTGACACACCAGCACGTGTAAGTCCTAGGTCAAAAAAATCCTTCAGTTTCATTTTCAAATCCTATAACTTAGGGTTCAAAATATGATATGACATTCTTACTATTAGTTCAATACCTCACTTTAGGTTGATGGTAAACTCCAATTTCCTCTCAGGAGGAAAACTTGGCAACTCCTATGGGAATACATTCACAAATTGTCATACTAGATGAAGGTTTTCTAATCCTTCTTCCACTCCCTTTTTGTTCAATGCAAGGTTCACATATAACTTGCACCCCTTGTGCATGTTCTCGTATAGTTGTAGGGAAGATATGAAACTTAGGGAAACTCCTTGATTCCTTCTTACAATCACACATCTATTCCCCTCATCGTCAACCAAACTCAATTGTTTCGTATTACAATTGAGTATCACCTCATGCGATTCCAACCAATACATACTGATCACAATGTCATAAGATCCTAAGATCATGACATACGAGTTTTTCTTCGTGAAAAATTCTCCCAGGTTAAGGTTACATCCTGTAAACTTTACTCCAACCTTTTGTTTAGCTCCAGAAGCCATTTCTACGTAGCTATAATCAACCTGTTCAACTTCCTTTACCTTAATTATTTTTAGCGCTGCATTATAAATAAATCTCTCTGTAGCTCCTGGATCTATGAAAATACTAAAGGTCTGGTAAGAAATGGTATCTGATGTCTCAAGCACAGTAGACTGGTGCTCATCCTAGCTGTTTTTCACCACTGCATGAATCCAATGGGCCTTTCCCAAATCTCCTATCATGGTATGCCCACCTGACCTAGCTTCTCTAGCCCTCTCAACCGGATAGTCACGCTGGTAATGTTTCTCTTCACATGTCTGAAATCTGGTATTCGTCCCAGTAATCCTAGTCCCTAAAGTGGAAGTTAAGGGCTCACCTTCCTAGAACCCTATTATGTTATGTTGAACAAGCCTGTACTATTATTCTTGATGTAGCTATGGGTGACGTTGTTGTTGGTGTTTTGGTCCTCTATAGGGAGTCCACTGCTAAGGCATCGGTCGTCGTGAAAGTGGATCCTCTTTGAGTTTCTTGATACCTCGGTGGATGTCTCACTGGTGTTTGATGTTGCAGCACAACAAATGTCGCTTGTCTTGTCAGTCTCATCAAAGTCCTCCTCAGCTATGAAGGCCTTCTAGACAACATCATGCAATGTCTATGGAATTAAAATCCTCACCTTCACACTAATGCTGACACTAAGGTCAAACATGAACTTGTTGAACTTAATTTTCTCAGTGTTCAAATGGGGAGCATACCTAAGAAACTCCATGAAACAGGCCTCATACTTGGGCACCATACGATCACCCTGTTGCAATCATTAATTTGACACTCAATGAATTACTCCGACATATACCTCTCTCAGAAACGCTCCTCGAACAGATCCCATGACACGTCTTTGACGATCATGATGAATTGTGGCAAGAGCATCTTCCACCATAGCAGAGTGCTCCCCTTCATCTAGAAGACCACCATGCAAACCTTCATGTTGGAGGTATAGTCGCGAAGTGAAAATCACATCGCCATACTCTCCAACCATGACTCAGTGGCTGCACCATTTGTGGCACCATTGAACTCGAAAAACTTAATATTCTTGAGTTCTCAGTGAATGCTACTAGTACCGTCTGGGGCACGTAGTGGACCCCCCAGGGGTATCGTCGCCTAGGCCTCATATCTATCTAGATGTCTAACCAAGGCCTCCTAAATCCTTTGAAAGGACCTCATCAACCCAACTACATCCCCAACAACTATATGTTCTTGTCCGATGAATTTTTCTTCTCCTTGGGGGTTAGACCCCTCCGACGTGGGTGTTCATAGAGGTGTCACACATCCTCCCCTAAAACCACATCATATGCCTCCACAAAGTCCTCTAACCATGGTTAATTGCATGAATACAAATCAATTTAATTTGTTATAAATTATAATCAAGTGTTGATGCAGAGGAAGGCATAATGTTCCCAAGTCACGAGGGTGAACCCATTATGATACCATATGTAACAACCCTCTGTTATGACAACCAATTTTTTTTTTCCTTAGGAGATATACATTAAAATTAATAATAACAACATTGGCACATCATCATATATATTAATTGACACTATTAACACAATAAAGACCTGCATGATATAAGATGACACAACATGGCAGTGAATACAGATACAAATATCAACACATTAACATAATAACCGACTTCCCATAACCAAAGAATTCTTTTAATAATGAAACATCACACCATAAACCATAAATCACTCAATACGTCTCATAAGGAAAATCATCAGTTAATATCAAGATAGTTAATCGTAGTGTCAGGTCTAATCTAGTCTACTCAATCCATTCTTCGGGTAATGGTTAAGTGAAATGCGTACAAGGAAGAGCTATATAAAAAATTATGAATCATAAACATAATACAATCTGTTAGGGTCCTATAATCATATGTAACTCGATTCTTCAGCTGCTTTTTGGCGTTTCCCCCGTGATGAAGACATATGTCTTGTTGGTCTCTCGGTTGTCTCCTTTTTCTCCTCCATTCATTTCGCCTGATCGTCCATCACCTATGTTGCATCCTTCATCCACCTTGTTGCACCCTTCATTCCCTCATCCTTCACTTATGCTCCTCTTCACTATCTTTACCTCTACATTTACAATAAACCACCCTATGATAAAAAAAATTAGGTTAGTAGTTAGATTAGACTTGTTATTAATAAATTAATTATTAATTAAATTAATTAATTAATAATTAAGTTAGTTGTTAATACTTAGTCTAGTTCTTTATTAATCACAGAAAAGAAAAACAATAAAAACAATAAAAATACATATAAATTAAAACAAAAACAAAATAGAAATAAAGCATTAATAAAAACACATAAATAAATAAAATCAAACATGTATTAAAAAGAAACATAATACAAAACAAATCAAATATTAAAACAAATTAAATAAATTAAAACATAAAAACAAAAAACATATAAATTAAAACAATAATAAAAAATATTAATTGAAAAAACAAATTAAAACACGTAATAAATAAAACAAAAAGTTAAACGTAATAAAACATTAAAACAAAATAAAAATAAAAAAGGGAAAAGGAAAACACGTAAAAGAAACAAATAATAAATAAATAAACAAAACAAAAAATAAAAAGCTCAAATCATTTCCCCCCCACCT
>WSFP011401608.1:0-26356 GCA_009831015.1 Picea engelmannii
CTCACACAACCAGTACTGCAAAATCGATTCAAAAGTGTTTCCCTACGAGCACCTGAGAGTGGGTTTCAATTTCCTGGAAAATTTCCAAACATCCCTGACATAGGAACATTGCAATAAAAATTGTTCCATAGTTTCTAATTGTGATTTGCAGAGAGCGCATTGTCCCGAGCCATATAAGTGTCGTTTTTGTAAATTATCCCAAGTACGTAATTTATTTACCAGAATTGACCACACCAGAAGCTTCCCTTTCACCGGAAAATGTTGTTTCCAAATCTTCTTCCACCACCAAATTGTTTTTCTCTATTAAAAGTCCACACTTAATTTAATGTAGCCCACACGAGGGATATATTCACCATCCCGATCACCATCCCAATGTAATTCATCTTCTCTATTAGCCAAATGAATAGAGGAATCCCTTAGAGCCTATAAATATCTGTCCGAGTGGATGAGGTCCTTCTCAAGGAGTCCTAACCTTCGCCCCGACAACCAACCTTGATGCCAAATTGTAGATTTTGTTGGGTCCCCGACCTGAGTTAGATTGTAGAAACAACCATGTTCCATTCTAATTCAAGTCCCTACATGTAATAGATGACCCATCTTGCTACCAACCCACGAATCCATACCAAGATGAACCAATGTACCAAAACCAACCCTCCAGACTAGGCTATGTTTAATTAGATCAAAATCCTTAATCACAGCTTTCCAGATAATAGAAATGCCCGACAAATTTTTGTTTGCATTCCGTATCCAATTTAGAGTAGTGAGAGGTGCAATGTATTGTTGATATACTACTCTAGTCCAGAGGCTAGTATTTTTTATCAAACGCCAAGAGAGTTTCGCTGCAAGTGATTTTCAAAATAAAAATATGTTCTTCAATACCCATCCCCCTAATGCCTTCGGAACTACAATCCGCTCCCACCTAACCCAATGCAAAACCTTTTTATCCTTGTTTCCCTGCCACATATAAGAAAAATAATAGCCTCTTGACCTTTTCCAAAATACCTTTTGGAATCCAAGATAAAAGCATCTAGTATACCAGGATAGCCTCCAACACCGACTTTATTAGAACTGATCTTCTAGCCTAGGACAACCATCGATGGCTCCAAACCTTTAATCTTTTTTCTAATTTTGCAATGAGCCACAACCAGTCTGTATTCCGATAGTCATTTGGTTTTAACTAAAAACCAAGATATTTCAATCCCACATCCAGTTCAAAAACTTGAAAGGGAAGCCTAGAAGTGATGAATTGTGACTCCCCCCCCATCCAAAGATGTAATGGTAATACTAGATTTATGTTCATTGATTAACATACCAATCTCCTGTTTAAAAAGTGTTAAGCCATCAAAATTTTTTTCAATGTCCCTTCCAGATCCATCATAGAAGATTAAGATATCATCAACAAAAAGTAAATGTGAGATATGTAAACTCAAAGAGATTTTTATTCCTCTAAAGGCACTTGTAGACTTTGCCTCGTTCAAAAAATGACTAAGACTTTCAGCTACCAAAAGAAATAGGAGTGGAGACAAGGGACACCCCTATCTAATTCCCATGTCCTCTTTGAAGAACAAGGAGGCTAAATCATTAATCAGAATAGAGAAAGAAATTGTTGTAAGGCATCCCATAACCCAATTTGTGAAGGCCACCCCAAACCCAAGGTGAATCAACACCATCCGAATATAAAGCCATTTTACTCTATCATAAGATTTCGATAGATCAATTTTGATAACCAACCCTTTGAGTTTTATTTTTTTTCATAATATGTAAGCCTTCATGTGCAACCCCAATAGCCTCACGTATATGTCTACCCGCTAGAAAACCAAATTGTTCACTTGAAATATTTCTAGAAAGAATATATTTTAGTCTTGTGCTGATAACTTTAGAGATGATATTATAAAGACAGTCGCATAAGGAAATAGGTTGGAAATCATCAAAGGAAGATGGATTATCAGTAGTGGGAATTAAATATATGACAATAGAGTTTAATGGTTCATGAATATGGCCATTTTCCCTTGATTCTTCAACCACTTTTAAAATATCACTACCCAAAAAGTCATAAAAACCCATATAAATTCAATCAGCGAGTGATCAGGACCTAGACTTTTATCCTTTTGAAAGGAATGTAAGACTTGCAATGATTCCTTTTCCAAGACCTCCTCCATCAAGGAAAAAATCTCTTCCTCCTCAACAAAACGAGGGAATAACCTAGCGACTTTAAAAATTTCAGCTATGGAGGTCTCCTCCCATGCCTTGAAAAGGTCTCTAAACTGTGCAATGCCCAGTGAAGACAAGCCTTCAAAAGAATTGACAATTCGACCATCACCCTGATGTAGTCCTGAAATAGTATTTGTCAATTTCCTACCTTTGGCATAAGAATGAAAGAATTTTGTATTCTCATCGCCACAGGTAAGCCAAATAGCATAAATTTTTAGTTTCCACAAGGCTTCCTTTTCTACCAGTAGAGCCCTCCACCTAAATTCTAATCTCACCATCTCATATTTTCCCCCACTGGTAGAGAACCCCCGACCATTATCATCCCTCTAATCCAACAAAGTATTTTCAATGAGTTTTAACTCCTGATCCTCTTTTACTTTTTTCTCATGTTCCCAAGAGATGGTTTCCTGCTTGATATTTTTCATTTTTTCCAAAAAATGTACAACTGCATGAGTATGAGTATTTGGCCTAATGGGGATCCACATCCTACGTACTAATGCTTGATATTTTGGATCCTTTAACCACCCCTCAAAAAAATTAAAATGACTGGGAGCATGTCAGACTCTACCACACAACTCCAAAACAACCATATTGTGGTTCGATTCACCGCTATTGGCAACCCATTTTCGAATAGGATCCATGGATTCTACAAGATCCTCTGTTAATAAGAAACGATCCAGTAATTTAGCAACTCGATCATCTCCACTCCTCCTATTCCTCCAAGTTGACTTAATTTTTATTGGTTCATTATTCAGTAACCCATGTTGATCCAAAAAATGAATAAAGTAATTGGCCAAGGGATCTAGGTTTGTTCGAGGACCCCAGACCTCCGCCACTCCCAAGGAGAAGTTAAAATCACCACCAATAATAACCTCCTTAGCAGAAAACCAAGATAATTTGTCCATGGATTCCCAATAACATTGTCTATCAAAGTAGGGACCACAAATATTTACCAGAGTCAAAGAACATCCCAATTTAGCTGAGAAAACATTGAGACTAATCCCCGATTGAAAACCCCAAACCCGTTCATAGTTTCACTTATTATGTAACCACCCTCTATCCAATCCCCTAGAGCATCCCTTTGCATCCACCACTTCAAAGGACCTTCCAGGAAGCAAATATTCTAATGTCTCTACCACCATTTCACTAAACCCCAGAGTTTCTTGTAGAAAAAATAACCTCTGAAGAAAAAAATTCTACTAATCTTTTTAAAGACAATTTTTTTACAGGGTTCAGCATCCCTTGACAATTAAAGGATAGTATTTTCATAGGGAAACCATCCCATGGGATTGATTTTATCTAAGAGCCCATTCAATGGAAGATTTTCTACCTGATTCCAAATCAATTCTGGCCCGATATTGAGTCGAGTAGATGTGACTTCCTTCCCCAACCTCAGGCTAATATTGGAGCACGTGGTAAAGTTCCCAAACCATGACGCATGAGCTCCTCATCTCTTCCCACACAAAATTTCATTAGTTAAAATGGACCTGTTACATAAAGTATAACAGACCCTACTCCCATCAGATGAAGAAGTTCCAAATGACAACTGGGAGAAAAGGTGGGGAAAGGTCCCAGTCAAGTCCAGTGGGGAAGTAGAAAGGGAGGGAGCAGACTCCGCAACAGTAGAAAATCCAACAGAAGAAAAAATCGAAGTACTCCCAACCTCTTCAGTAATCAAAGGGGAAGAAACATTTAAATCACAATTGAACCTCGACTCCTTCAAGCCCACAGAAGTAACTACCAGAGTGATAAGAGGAGGAGGGTAATACTCTCTGATAGTAGGAAACCTACAAAAAAATGCAGCAGTGCACAAAAAAGGGGGGCCAATGGAGAACCCCAAATTTGAGATAGAAACATCCCCCAAACCTCCCAACATAAACAAAATATCATAATTTAAATTAGAGACAAGTGAAATATTGGTAGTCAGAAACTTACCTGACAACAATAGAGACCTTCAACAAGCCTTTTTTGTTGTCTTTTGTACCTGTGACAAATCCACGTCCTTGCATAATAGGCCATTACCACTAGTAGCACAGGGATTCCACCCCCTTCCCAATCCCGAACCAATATCCTTTGTTTCATCCACAGATATATCCCTCAAAACCTCAGTCACCAAGTCTGGCCACTTCGACGCAACATGTAGATCTTCACCTGTAGCTCCCCGAAACTTCCCCTTGAAAGGAAATTTACATTCTACAACTTCGTTCCCATAGATATGGAATCTATGACACCTAAAGGGAATTCCTTCATATTCCAAAGGATGGATAAAGGATCCAGATGCTGTCTCAATAGTCAATTAATTTAGTAACCCCTGTCAAAGATCCAGCCTCACCAAGATCATGGCCACTGACATCAAACCAGTCTCCTTAAAAGGCATATATGCTTCAATATAGATGCCCAATTTGTTTCCAATGGCCGCAAAATGAACATGATTCCAATACTACATAGGAAGTCCCGACAAATGTACCCAAATGGGTGCCACATCCACCTGCTCCTGTTTTGCATCAAATTTTGGAGTCCGCCTTTTAAGATTCACATAGATGATTTTAGGGGCTAAATTTCGCAAATGGGCTAATTTTCCATAGTTTTTCCCAAAAAAAGATTCGCCAATTTCTATTTTTCTAAAAATGATTCGCCCAAATTCCATAGAATAAAATTATTTTACCTTAAAAATCGCCAAAATTTTATAGAAACTATATAAAATCCTTGTAAATTTGAATATTTCTACAAAACTATCGCCAAACATTTTACATTTTGCATATCAAGGACTAGTAATATTAGCCCATGTTTCTACATTTTAATATAAATTTCCATCCTTAAAATCATCCCTGTTTAAGAACAATGAGAGTCACAACTATGCTCCAAATTTTCGACAATACCTAGGACACATCTTCTGTGGTAGAGAAAAGGAATGCAAACTAGCCCTTATCCAGAAGCCTGATACTTGGAGGCCATGAGATATTATCCCCCTAGGTATTAACCACCCAAGTCCTAAAAAAATCATCCCCTAACCGTTTCCCTCGTGCCCTTCCCACCACCTCCATATAATAGAATTCCACCACACGATCCATATCAATGTCTTCACCAAACACCAGGTTTTCCGAATCAACTCGGTATCGGGCACACTATGTACCTTTGTGCGAATAATTATTTCCCCCCCACCCAATATTTTGTCCCACAGTAGCCCCCACCCTAGAATAGTCGTGTGAACAGGTTTTGTGCAAAGGTGATTCAGGAGCCACAACAACCCTATCCCTCACCCCGACTCCCTAAAAATACTCCCCCACCGTCACCGCAGCCTACGGAAAAGTTCCTGCATCAATGAGAACCTCCGATGGAGATAAAGGGGCATTTCCATAGGAAGCACTTTATTCCTAAATGATTCATATTATATAAATTTCAAAGCAAGTTGTTTTTAAGAGGGTCTAGGTCACAAGGGATGTACAAATAACTATGAATAAATGATGGATTTGAAATTACAAACATACAAGCAAACTCATAACTCATTACTAGCACACAAACAAACTCATAAAAATTACTAGTAATTACAAACAATTTACCTAAACGATTACCCATATGAAACAGATAGTTAATAACAAACAAATTTCCATTAAAAGAATGTAATGTGTTGAAAAATAGAGTATTTGAAAACACTGTAGACTATTGATGACACATTAAGTACAAAAATGAATAAAATTCCAAAACTTGTATATACATTAAGTATACAAATGATTAAGTAATTATTTAATAAAGTTCCCATAAAAATAAATAGAACTTACAAATGCAACATATATTATCTATGAATTTTCATATGGCCACATTCTCCTTTGCCACTCTATGCTCCAAGTCATCCTATAACACATTTGAAATTCATATTAGAGACATGATTGTAAGTACGTATATTGAAAAAACTAATAATTACAATTAAATTATGATGCATCTAATCATAGTTACAAACTTCCAGCCGTGTTTGATACATGTGAATCACCAACCGAAACATCTTCCAAGATGGAAGAAGGTTGCTTCATACCCAAGGTCCCCTCCTGGTTCCCATATATATATATATATATATATATATAATTTAATGAATACAAATTAAATGATTGAACTTGAAATCATAGCTTTAAACTTTGAAACATGCAATACTTTTGAGTTGCGAACCTATAGAAAATATCCCATGCCTATTGATGATAGTCCTAAATTTAATGATGCATCATTTGAAATTCTAGTTAACTGTAATTAATTAACATAAACATTTTTTGTTCGTTCAAAATTGAAATGATGTTGATCTAATAAAATAATTATCATTGAATACATGAAATTTTTACCAATTGTAACACATATCGATCCAATGCCCTCTTCCTCATGCATAATTAATTCTTGCCAACCATTGCAACAAAAGTTTTCATAATCCCATACCTTTTCTAGGATCATGCAAAAAACTATCATGGGCATTGGATCGTGCTCTCTGTCGATTGAAACCGACATCAATACCAACCAAAGTTGAATTTAAATTATCAACTATTGCCTCCCTCGCGTCTCGACCAACTTGTGAAGTGGCCTCCATATCTGAATGTAGAGAAACCACCCTTGGTGAATGAGATACCAAGGGTGGTGGAGTTCTAGGAAACGTTGGATCTCGAAATGCACCTCTTTGATTATATGATCTACCTTTACCAACACCATAATATTTGGATGGTAGGTTGTTATAATAAGGGTGCATGTTCTCGAAAAAATCCACATAGATGAATCTCACAAAATAATATGGAACCTCATCATTACCTAGAATTCTACCATATGCTGTCAAGAATCCATCATAAATATGGGAAACAATGTGAGGGTGCTTGAAATATTTCACCTTCAACATCGATCGCTTTGGTCCTTGCTTAAAATTGAACATTGATTTTTCCTTCTCTTTTGACACCCTTTTCTCTTGTTTAGGACATTTATCAAGGCCCATCACCTATTTCTTGCATATTCTCATCAAATCAACAAAACCATTGGTCATTTTCCCAAGGTTCTTGTATACATCAATGAAGTTCCCTAAAGAATGCAAAACAATATCCAAGTTTTGTTTTCTCTCTGTAGGGAGGTCCATTTGATCAAGATCATGCTTCAACTTGTCATGGTTGATTTTTCAATGTTGAAAGGTCATATATTCAACCTCGTCTTCCCAAGGAATATCCTCACCAATGTATGAGGTATAGCTGGTGATACGGGTGTAATATTTATTTTGTTGAAAATAATCCCCTTGTTCACCCTCACACTCACCCTCCACTTGAAATTCACCCTCTACTTCATTATTGTCCCTACCAGAAGTTGAATCCTATACACATTTAGAAACATTTGTATATATTTAGGAAAATGCATAATGACATATATACACATGTCCATTTGCACAAATGATTTATATAAAAACATAAAAAAATAAAATAAATTTACCGGCAATAGGTTGTTGATGTGATTGAGGTTGTTGTACATTGGTTGACATAGTAGACTATTCCTCAAAGAGTCTTTCCCCATGATAATGAGTAGAAAATAATCACAATTATCCATCATGCAATCGATGAAATTGAGAACCACCTGCAGATAGATGTGCACTCTCTCGTGAAGCCCTTTCTTGTGATATACTAAATGATGCATCTAAAAAGAAATTTATCAAGTACAATTAGTTTTATCAATTTCAAAAATTATGCATGCACAATTTAACATGTGCATATAAGCATACATGTACCTTGATCTCCAGCCTGACTAGATCTAAATGAATTTAATCGTCGTCCAGACTAACTAGATCTCCTTGTTTCACTAGACGCCTTGCATGACTAGTTGCCCTTGTTTGACTAGGGTTCCCTATACTCCTTTTATTGGATAGACTAGATCATTTGTGAGGCATAATTGGAGACTCACATCACAACAAATCCTCTCGATCTATATATATTATATATGTGTACCAAGATGAAAATTGACAATTGAAAATATTTTAATACATCAATTAACTTTATTTTTATACATCATATAAAAAATTGTATTTCTTCCACATCCTAAGAATAAATTACATTAAAGTATGAAGTTTAAGTGCATGCATATTCATTGGGTTTTGGTCTAGAGGTTGAAAATGAATGTTTCCATGTTAACGACCCAAGTTCAAACCTAGATGGGAATAGAGCGTTAAACATTAAGTTCTTGACTAAGCTTAATGATGTTCCATCATCTCGACAATGGGGATTCTAAAAAGGCATCACAATTTAACCATGGTAAAAGTATCATTTTCCCATGATAAAGGTAGTTAATCTCTCTTATGCCACTAAAACATAGATCTATAGGATAATGTTGAGAAATGAAAATACATGGTGGATAAAGGCTCTTCACAAAAACACATTTCCTCCCAAGTGACAAAAGAATATGCTTGGATTGTACAAACCAAACCAATAAAAACAATTTCATTCTTAGTCTGGCGGCTATTCATATCGAAATTCCAAAGTGCCAATTCTAATTTTATTAGTATACTAAGAAAGGTATAGAGCCTAAAATTTTGAAGAGTCATGTAAGAAAGTTCATGTTTCCATTCGAGTAGACCCATCAATCAAACACACCAAGAAACATCTCCCTAAAGTGTAGAAGCATTAATTGAAAATGAAACTAACCTATGAAGAGATAAAGGAAACATTAATTTCTTGGTTGAACATTTTGAGTGTCTATGCTAATGAAGAGAATGATGAGTAAATTATTAAGTTATTTGATAAACTATTTATTTTTCTCTTCCTTTTTGGTGAATTGTAGAACTTTCCAAAAAGGGGATGCTTGGTGGTGGAAAGTTTTGTGGAATATTAAGAATACTCTTAAGACAAAGGTGTATATGTGGTTAGTTTTTATGAATGAATCATTAACATAGGTATATGCCACACTTTCAATGTGCATACCAAGTTAGATCAATATTTGAAGGCATAAAAATACGCTCAAAGGTTCAAAAATATAATATTGTGAATCATACTCCAATTAAATAATTAGGATGCTAGGGGAATTCACATGGTACTATCCAAGAGAAATTATTTGTATGTGGAAAAATGGGTAGTTTATTTATGAGTACAATTCTTATCAATTTAATTTCAAAGTAGGATAATGTGGTGAGTAAGGGGGGTTCTAAAATCTATGTTGATTTGATGGCTCTAAATATCTATTGAATTTGGTAGCAAATAAGGATCTATATCTCTAACAAATGTAGGTTCTTGGGGACTTTAATGTGGTAGTAAATTGGATAAGTAGCTTTAAATGTTGGTGTTGATGAAGAGAATGATGAGTAAATTATTAAAGTTATTGGATCAACCATTTGTTACAAGGATGAGTAAGAAAATAACCAAATCATTGGCACATTATTAAACTCATTCATTGGTAATAGTAATGCAAAGGAATGGTCACATTCTAGGATGTCTATTTAAATGTAGGATTTCAACATTGAGTACAGTTCAATCCAATTTCTTTTCAAACTGTTTTTCATATGTTTCTAGTAATGGTAGGAACTTCGACCTAATATAGACCTTAATATTTTTTATATCCCAAATGATTATGAGGTTAACTATAGGGGAGTGGCCTTGACCATAAGTTCAAGGAAGTTTCCACTAGGATTTCCATTCTCATATATGTCATGAGTAGTTAAGACAAAATTAAAAGGACAACACAAATTACCAAGCCTCTAATTCTTCATGGATTAACTTGTAAAATTATTGCAACTTAGAAATTCTTAGTAATAATGTAACTAAAAAATAAGGTAATAATGTAAGTGCAAGGTGACATATGTCAATGATGAGTCAAAAAGGGAAGATAATACAACAAGCCTTTTGGAGCATGAGTGGGGAAAATAGGTGAAATATGAGAGGAATGTGTCAGTTTATTGGAAGGGATTTGTAGTTGCAAGTTATGGAATGTAACGAAATAAAGGTGAAATATGAGGAAAGCGAACAAGGGAATGGTGATTAGCCCTAACTAGTGGGATGTCATCTCTAATAAAATATTGAGGGGGTTTGGTTGTTATTGATGTTGCTACACAAGGATGTATTATTGATGCTAAGTGGGTGGTGAGATGTATTGAAGGCTCTATGACTTTAAAGGATATCCACAAGAATGGACCATATATTCACAAAAATATACTTCTACATCAAGATGAGGTGCAACACTATAGAAGATTACCTAAATTATGAATTTGTTTTACATTAGGTGTATGGTCATAAACAAAGCACCAATATGATAATACCAAGTTAGAAAATTATGCAGTTGACAATTTAGCTTTAATGATTTTAACTTATTATCCTACCACATACATTTGTCATCAAATTTTATTATAAGGAACTCAAAGGGTTCCTAATCATGAAGATTAACCCAACACTCAATACTCATGGCAAGCTTATGAGATTTCATAGTTTCATAAAAACATTTGATTATGTAGTTGAGCATAACCAAGGAAATGGTATTTCTCTTATCAATCAATGGAGATGATATTTGATAGCCTATTACATAATTCATAAAGGTGAATGCTCTCATTCAAAATATGAATTAGAGTGCTCAAGACCAAAAAAATTGTGGGCTCATCTTCTAAGACTTATTAGAGTACTACCATATCCCATTATCTAGTAAATCTAGTTTAGGTATGACTGATAACAATGCACCATAGAGCCATGATAGGAATTAGCTAATAAATCACCCAATAACATACTATTTGTTGTTCCTGAGATTAAACTTAAGGCTCAAAGCATAATGTCAGGCATCATGAATGTAAGGAATGTTTTGTTTTAAGAGTGTTTTTTCTTCCGTTAGTTATGTAAGAATTTAAATCCTCAAATGAAATTAATAACTGAATAGAACAGAGGCCATGTTTCATCGTCTGAGTCAATTAATCAAATTGAGTGGTGATGGAGAAAATTACAAAACTATTAAACACGCTAAGGCATCAATGAAAGAAGAATCTTACCTTGTTTATAGTAGAAGAAAGAGTGGAATGCAACCCTGAAAGGATATATGATATAGTGATCTAGGTAGCTTACAAGTCTTGTATTTGTTGATAGCAAATACATAGAAAAACCTGCTTGCTTATCAAATAACTAAATTAAATATGATTACAGTAGATGTTATACTAAATTTCAATCATTCACTTATCAAGGAGTAACATAAAGAAAACCGGAAATATGAAATACAAGAAGAGCACATAACTCAAACTGCACAAAATTTGGAATCCCTGACTGTGCTTATATTAATACTCACAAAGGATGAGTTTTCTTAGTTACAATACGACAAGAAGCGGCCTTTGGTCATTCTTCTAAATATGTATTTATACAAAAGGTTCTCAACCCTAAACGGTTGGAATTCTCCTTATTTCTAAAATAGTAAAGGTTACAAAATGTGAAATCTGAAACGCTTTACCATGCTGGCAAAGGCAGTTTTATTTCATGTTGTCTAGCTCAGAAACATATATCCTCTAATCATGATCTGTATGGATGTTGTGTACATATTACCTCATTGGTTCTCATAGGTGTTTCCTTTTCCTTTCTCAATACATTTAACACATTTGCTCACAAATTGTACCACCAACCTAGAGGGTTCTGTTAAGTCATTTGCCTCAAAGGCATATAATTTATTTTTGAATTGAGGCAATCTATTTTCCATTCTTTTATCCTATGAAGCTATAGACTGTAGCTGCAAATTGGGCTTCACTAGCCATCTATTTATCTGAGTAATATCAATCTACTTTAATTGTAATATTTTGACCTGAGCCTCTTCCATGTTTGTCTTAATGTTAAGTTTATGCTTCGCTATATCAACTTGTCCTAGTACTTCAGAGATACTATCTTTTCTGAAGCCTAATGACTCTTTGTTGAGTGAATGAAAAGATTATTCACAATCCTCCTTCATTTCCTTATCCATTCTTTTACTTTCAGCTATGTTAGTTTCCCAGGTATTCAATATTATATCGCCTCTGATTTTCTACGAAACAGACAAATTGGAAACCATAGATACCCCTTCTCTTGCCGAATACAAAACTGGTTCTTGGAAATTGGTCCTTTAAACAAATGTTATCTAAGGATTCATTTACCACTTGAAAATGGTTTTGGATAGCTTCCACCTTATTTAAAAGGCTTTTCTCCACTGATTCTAGTTCCTTATGTACCTCTAGAGTTTGGGTTTGGAAATTTGATATATCCACTACTACTTTTTTAGTTAAGCCTACCTTTGCTTACAGCTATCTGACTAATTCATTGCTTGTTTGTGAATTTTTCTGCATCTCATCAAGACTGTATTTGAGCTGCTAGATTTCTTGTCTATCACTGGCTCTAATCTACTCGAAATCGTTGTTGGTCTCACTCTTAAAATTCTTTTCCACCATTTTCACTTGATTTTGCAATTGACTTATCAACATATCTTTCTGCTTCAACTTCTCTTTTAGGTTGCTCACTGAAAATTGGTTTGTTGTCGCAAAAAATCCTAGCAAGAATGCGACCTCTGTAGCGAAGTCTTCTTCCTCTAAGGCCTGCCCATCTAATAACATCCTGTGCTTCTTGACAGTCGCACCATCCCTTTGGTGCATTTCTATTCTTACTACCGCCCTTCTTTTTTTGCTGAAGAAGAATTCCAAAGGAGGTATCTCTTATGCTTAAATAGGTGTAAGGTATCCTATGAATACAACTTTGGCCATCGGATTCCCTCTACTGAACTGTAGAGGTGTGACATATTGGATAGGACTGCCTATCTCTGTGGATGGTTGCTTCTCGGCTATGTCAGTTGTTGGTTTACCCTATATGGACTATGGATTTTCTTTTTCCTTATTTATCAAGGCCTCAATTTCCTCCAAATTTTCTCGAGTGTCCTATCCACTATAGCTCCCTGTTTCTATCCCTTGGTTCTCCATTTGCTGTGTGGTTGGGGGCGTCATGGTTTCCCCTTGCAATACTTTGGGGAGGTTATTTCTCTGATTCTTTTGGAAGTTATAAAACTCAACCAATTTATCTGGCGCCAGAGCTTGAACTCGGTTCAAGACCTCCTTATAGGACCTTGCTCCTCGTAATATTTTCTCTTGAGGAGAATCTTCACGTTCATATATTTTCTCTTGAGGAGAATCTTCACATTCATATATTTTCAATTTGCAGAGGTCCATGTGATTACCTATGATCGTCCGTGGATCGTGCTTCTTAAATTCAATATTGACCAACTTGATTTCTTCCAGGGTCACGACTTCTACTTTCGAATGGTCGAAGTCCAGCAGAGAAAACAAACCAATTTGCATGGGAAAAATGGGCCATACCTTCTTTTGTACTACTTTCATCTCCTTACTAATTCCCCCATGCATAGTTTGATGTGAAACTTTGCAACACACCATTCTATATGGTAAAAATTGAGGCAGAGCATGTGGAGGATTTGAACAATCGAAAACCCTAATATAGGAGAAATTCTCTTCAATGTACCAGTCTGTTATCTTGCCCAGATTTGTCACAATTTTGTTAGAAATCTTGGGAGGTGGGTATCCATATATAGCGATATCCATCGGCACCACCACCCAATTGCAGATTTCATAGAAAAATTATTTCGCCTTGTCCTCCCAAAGTATCGAATGATAAATATCTATGGGTTCAACACTAGTTGGAGTCCAACTGCATCCCATCAGAGGAAAAGGTGTCATAAAACAGATGGTGTCCATGATATAAGCTGACATGAAAAACTGGGTCAGTTTCCCCTTGGATTTTAGTGACTGATTTCTTGTAATCTCTTGAACCAAATTGTCTAAAAATATATTGGCCTAATCAAAAGAATATCCCTCTGCTACTGTGTGCATAATAGGCACCCAAGGTAAAATGGGTTGTGTTTTCCTTCCCGTAGAGTCTACACATCATCATTTCTATATTCATTATGTGAGGTTCTAGTGAGGAAACTGTGTATATTCCATGGGAATCAACTCTTAACTTATTGAGGTGAGAGTACCAATCCTTAATTAAATTGGGAAGGTTTTTTCCATATTGGGCACATTCCTTCTTTTCAAAGTCTACTAGGAAACTAGCACTGTAAATAAAATTTGGTGTTGTAGACAATTTGTACATCACCTGTAGATGTTATGGCTGGAAAGACCCAACTGTGACCTTTTGTGAACTGAAGATGGTCCTGGTCGGGATATCAATGTTCTCCAACACCCAACTGATCATATCATTGTAAGGAAGAAGTCTAGGCCTCGTCGCTATCTTATGTAGCTCTAATTGGGCAACAATTTTGTATTTGGTAGCTAGGGCCTCTATCTCATCATCACCTGAGTCATCTGGGCAATTGACCAATTCATACTGTAGAATATTTAATACTTGCATCCAAGATTTAATGATGTCTATGCTTCTAGGCGAAGTGTCAGAAAGGATATATGTATTTGGGATCGATCCTTCACTAGAACCTTTAGTTTCTTTTCGAGGAGCCATGGTATCAGGCCTCAGAACTCTGCTATCTATCATAGGAAATGCACAAATTTCATTACCTTGAAAACTTACTACTCAGTAAAAACACACAATGAAATTCGAAATTCAATATCCTTTTCCTTTAATTGTTTTACCAATACTTCTACTGACGGAGCATTTAATTTCCTTAATGAATAATATTTAGGTAGTGGTCTAAGATCTCATTTGGAATGATTGTCGTAAATCAATTATTAATGTCATTAAATTTCGGGAAAAACACAGATGAAATTTGAATTTATCTGAGTCATTTTTCAGCGAAGGATTAATTACATGATAATCATCATTAATGTATCAAGTAATCACACTTATCGTTAAGTAAATTTTGGAGTTTCGGATATTGAGATATCCTATAATGTTTCAAGGTACAACTTCCGAAACGCAAAATCACGATGTGATTAGTTAAATTTTAATCATGTTTAACCCTTTTAAATAATCATGATTAACCTAAGACAGTTTCATGATTTCAGACATCGGGACTTTGATAATTGCTCAAGGCAGGATCCCCGAAACATGAAATCATGATATGATTAATTAATCATTAATCATTTTTAATTATTAATTAATCCGATTTAAATAATTAAGACATTTTCGCGATTTCAGATATCAGGATTTTGGAGTTACTACATGTTGAACTGTCTATATCACAAAACTCTGAAACCTAAAATTTCAAAAATAGCCATTAGTGATTTGACTCTTTAATGAGTAGGCGGCTCCATAACATTTAAGAGCTCAGGCTCGTTCGATTAGGTGAAACATTTCATCAACGATGAAACTTAAGCGTGCATTGTTTTTATTTGAACGAGAATGGAAACTATTAAAGTCTAAAGTTTTATAAATATATGTGTGTTCCAACATAGGATCCATCTAGGGATCTCGTCTCCCTACGAGACGTAAAAGAATAGTAGACCAAGTAGCCTTTATTGGGTAAATGGAGTCATTATTGCATTTCTGTGAAACACAATATGAAAAAGGACACACATAAGGACTTTGGAATTTATCCATATCTCCGAAAACTTTCAAAAATTAATCATTCATCGATCTCAAGTTTAGGCTTATTAATGGATTCCTTTTCTTAAAACTGATTTCAAATTTGCCTGAGATAATCAAAATAACCTTAACCGATTTATTAGATTCTGTTCGATTTTGTTCGCATCAAGGCAAAGTAATTTTAATGTTTTAATTAGGGAGTACCATGTTGGCTTAGAATGTAGATCTAGTTGAAAACGAACTAGTTACCAGAGTACATTATAATATATGTATAATAACCTTGCAGATTTCATAGACATTTCTTCATTGCCAGTGAGCTTGTTCAGTACCCCGGTGAAGTTATCTAATTCCCATATTGAATTTTCTTTCACCAATTCAATTAGTAACTTCGCATTTAAATGTTGATATGAGGGCAATAATTTAATGAATTTCCTTTCATCATCTCCTTTTTTTGTGTGGAACTAGATGGGGGCAATCATTTTATGAATTTCCTTTCATCATCTATCTTATATTTTTAAAACATGAAGTGGGGGAAATCAATTTGTATATAATATACCAGGGATGATATCTATTTATAATTTAGCAATAGAGGTCTATTAACTCACTTTGATTACTCTGGACTAATCATCTTCTGACCTTCAAAACACCTTCGCTTATAGGGAAGTTTTCACGGGGATCTTTTATTTTCCAAAGACTTTCCTTTAAGCGAAACTAATCAGTTTAAATCTACTAGAAAATATAAAGTAGTTAGGATTAGTCCAAACATGCTTTCTTTCACTTAAATTCATAGGAACCATAAGGATTATTTGCCTATTCTCATGTTGAAAACTTGTTTCTGAGCTCTCAGAGTTAAGGTGAAGGACTTTTTCCTCCATGAATATCAAGAAAATATATTTAGAATCACAAGAAAATATAGCTTGAGTATAAGCAGGAAAAACAGAACGAGGATTTAAATGTTTTATTGTGCACACGGTCACTCCCATGCGAGTTTGTTTATTGATTCTCAAATTCTTTTCTTTAAGTTCTTTTTATTGCTTATTCTCTTATTATAGATTTTATTTCATTTTTTTAATTTTGAATTTATTTTATTTTTTAATCTTATTTTATCCAGAGAAAACTCTTGAGAATTAAACCGTAATTTTATATTCCTCTGGTTGTAGATTAGGTGACAATATTTGTACAGATGAAACTTCTGTCATACCTAGTGATATCTCCTTGAAAATTTAACTTGGGTCAGTAGGGCAGAAGCTCATACCTCATATTTTCTCTATATTTTCAACCAAATAAATTATCTATTTCTCACCGGTTTCGAGAGAAAGTCAATGTTTTGAAACGTGAGCATCGATTTCTGATACAACTTATCTCTCGACTATCAACAAGTATCCTACAATGAAAATAAACATGAGATATGTCAGGAACTTCTGTAGATCAGAACTCTATGCGTTACTTATTTTTATACTTTTGTTTTTATGAAATCGACAAACCTATTTCTATTTACAATGAAAGTAAAAAATTACCGAAAAAACGAAAAATTGTAAACAAAAATATGAAAATCAAACCGGTATGTACAATGGGAGTTTGGAATTTGGTTACCGCATGAAATGCTTCAAGTAACGCCCATTGATAGGGGCGTTAAGGATTTTTTCATTGAGATTTTCTAACAAAAATGAATTATTTCCCTCAGAAGTTGTGACCTTGAAAGGTCCACACCAGATATCGTCAAATTTGTTCTGCTTTCCTAAGTCTTCCTTCCTGGCATTCCACTTTAAAACCAGGTCACTAGGGAGAAATTCCCTATCTTTATCTTTTTGGTCAAACAAGGCTTTCATGTTATCCTGATATTTATGGAGTCTCTCATCCACTTCAACCCTTTTTTGTTCGACTTCAATCAATTGCTTTATTCTTTTGGTGATGTCATTTGGCTCTTCCTTTGTGTCATGCCAGAGTTTTATTATGAGAAGAGAAAGATTTATGGGGAGAATCACATTGGTACTGTATACCATTTCAAAAGGGGACATTCCGATTGATTTCTTAGTGCCTATTCTATTAGCCCGCAAAGCATATTTCAAATGCACGTGCCGGGATTTCATATTTTCAGTCAACACTTTTTTAATTATGGTGATTAGGCTCTTGTTCGAGGACTCAACTAATCCATTGCCTTGAGAATAGTAGACTATGGAATGTCCTAGTACAATGTTTTACTTTTGAAAAAAACTTACCATAGCCATGGATTTGAAATCTTGGGAATTATCGGTAACTATCTTCCGAGGACATCCAAATATCGATAAAATGTTCTCTTCTAAGAAACTGATCACCACTGCATATATTGCATTTTGCGTCGGAATGGCCTCCACCCATTTAGTGAAATAGTCAGTAGTGGTGAAAATCCACTTATGTTGTGCGTTTGAATGTGGATAGATTTCATCGATGAAATCCAGACTTCATTGCTGAAATAGAGCTTTTGTTTTGATTGGGACCAAAGGTAATGCGGGAAGATTTTTCTTTCCTGAAAATAGTTGACAAGAGTTACATGCTCTAACTTTAACATTTACATCAGTGAATAATTTTGGCCAATAATATCCATCTCTCAGGATTTTATAGGTCGTTTCTCTCCATGCATGATGCCCTCCACACACCCCTTCATGAAACTCATTTATGACTCTCTCTATTGCAGACTATTAAACGACTCAATAAAAAGCCTAGAGGATCCTTCCAATACAATTGGTTATCCATGATACAATATTTTACTTCGTGCAATTTCAATGTTCTAGCTTTGGAAGGGTTCATACCACTTGGGCACTACAGAGTTAGAAGGTAAGAAGCTATGTCTTTATACCAGGTAGAGGAAGAGATTTTTTCTTGGATCTCAGTTGTAGGAATAGTAACATCAAATTCATCTATGTCTGGAAATATTTGTAAGCTTGTAGATGATTTATCCCAAGTGCTCGAAAATTTGATTCGGCTAATAGTTTAGCCAAGTCCTAACCTTTGAAAAGCTTGGTCGGTTTTACTTCTAGGTCAAATTATTGAATCTTGGCTAACCATCGGCCCCTTTTTCCATCACTATCTGGTTGAACTAATATGTCCTTGACACCATTGGTTGGTACATAGGAAATTATCTTAGAATGGAGCACATAAGTCCTGAAAGATTTGAGGGCTTTTACCATTGCATATGCTTGTTTTTCCAATATATCATATTTCAGTTTAGCATCTCATAGACTTTTACTAAAAAACTCTATTGGTTTCTCGAAACCTTCATCATTGTTTTGTAAGAGCACGACCGCGATAGTGTGTTCGAAGGCGAATGAGAAAATAAAAAATTCTTTCACATAATTTGGGCTGGCCAGCACTGGCGCTTCACCTATAACTTTATTGATGCGTTCAAATGACGCTTTGTCTTCGGTTGTCCATTTGACCTCGCTGTACTTTTTGAGCATATCTGTAATAAATTTTACAATTTCAAGGAAGTTTGGGATGAATCTTCTTAAAAAATATTTTTTCCTAAAAAATATGGTATTTCCTTTCTATTCCTAGGAATATTGATAGTATCTATAGCTTCAACCCTTTTCAGGTCGAGTTTGATTCCATCTCGAGATACTATATGCCCCAAGAGTTTACCTTCCTTCATTGCAAAGTGAGATTTCTTGGGATTCAGAGACAAACCGAATTTTTGACATTTCTCAAACATCTATTTGAAGTGTACCAGGTGCTCTGCGTCAAATTTAGAAAACACGGTTATATCAGCAAGATAAATGACAACAAATTTATCTCTTTCGCCGACAAAGGTGATGTCCATATCTCATTGGAAAGTGGCTCCTACGTTCATCAAACCGAATGACTTTTTATCATACATAAAGGTACTCCATGGGGTGGTGAACGTGGTTTTTTATTTATCATCCTTGTGGACTACGATTTGATTATAGCCTGAAAATCCATCAATCATAGACATTCTATTTGCTCCAACCACTTTTTCCAATACGTGATCCATTTTAGGTAATGGATAATTATCTTTGAGGGATGATCTGTTTAAGTTTTTGAAACACACACACAGTCTGATTTCACCATTTTTATTCCTGACCGGAACCAAATTGGCTACCCACTCGGAATACCTGACTGGAACAATGATTTTTTCATCTAGGAGATTTTTCACCTTCCTTTCTATTACAGGCAATAGTATAGGATTTATTTGTCTGAGCTTCTGCCTGAAAGATTTAATGCCATGTTTTAAGGGAATTTGTGTTCGATTACGGTGGTATCATAAGTTCTTAATTCATCATAAGACCAGGTGAAAACATCCTTGTACTGCTTAAGTAACTCGACATATTTTATTTTCATTTCTGGGGGAAGGTATTTAGATAATTTTACCAGCTTATGAGTTTCCTTGGTGCCTATATTACAATCTTCAACCTCTTCAGGTTGAGGCTGCAAAGTAGACTTTAAGGGAATGTCATCATGATCAAATAATATTTCAAAAGGAATGAGACCTTTAGGGATCTAATTATTTTTCAGTAACAACATACTGTGATTAGCGATCTTATCCTGGAAATCCTAAGGATCTTCCCCTTCCTGCATGATCCAAGCAGGGTCATTCTAATTTTCCTGATTAATATGTGTTTCAGAAAATTCATCCACCATTTCTAAGAATTGTCTGATTTGATCATCATCTTCGAAGACCTACCAGTGTTTGAAAATTGTTTGGTATCGAGGCTCTGTGCCTCATTTCTATGTGATACTTTAGTTTGAGGACAGTAGGAGGTACACACGTTGTTGTTGCTTTGGCCAATGAATCTGCCTGTTGATTTTCCATTCTGGGGATGTGATGAATATTAAACAATGAGAAAAAGTTCCCAATCAGATCCCAAGAATAATTTATGTATGACCTCAACCTTGGGTGTTTGGCCTGATACTGTTGCTTTATCTATTTTACAATTAATTCCGCATCACCACAAACTATCAGATTTTGAATTTTTAACTTCTTGGCAGCCTCTCATCCTAAGACCAGGGCTTTGTATTCTCATACATTATTGGTATAATCGATGTCCCACTGTAATATGTAGGATAAGGGAATAATGAATTCATCTCTGGGTGCCACAAAAAACACTCCAACTCCTGCTCCTTCACATGATGAAGAACCATCAAAATACATTTTCCAAACTCCAACACTATTTACATTTTTATTTGTCTTTTCTATTTTTTCTTTTTCTATACAATTTGCTTCTATACATTCATCTAAATCATCATCGAGAGATAATATACAGTTTCCTAAATCCTGATCAGTGACATAAACAGGGTAATTTTTTGGATTCTGTGAGTCACTTACAGTATATGCCAACCTTGTTTCTCTATACAAGCGAGTGAAATTTCCACCGAAGATCGGGATTGTAGCGTACATCATGTTGAGTTGAAGGGATCCTCCAAGTTTGGAACCCCAAGACTTGGATAACAACATGTCATACTTTGCAAGGATATCAACAACAACCACATCCATCAAAATACTTTTTACAAGAATCTGTGCAAGATTAACCACTATATATTTAATCATACCCATATATTTTACTTTTCTCGAATCAAAAGAATACAGATCTCTGTATGGTTTGGTAATTTCAAGTCCCAGTTTTTCCATAATAGCTTTGGGAATTACATTGTGGGAGGCTCTAGAATATAACATACAATTATGGAACAGATGATCATACACAGTCAACGTGATGTAGAAAGGAGCGACAAAATCTCTGGCATTTTCAAAATGCAGACCAAACATTATAGTCAGTTTATCATCTTCTAAATTTATAACATCTGCATGACTTTCAATATCCGAAAAATTTATCATTTTGGCAATCTGTTTACTATATGTAGGGTTTTTTTCTAGTTCAACTAGAGGTACATGGATCTTGATTTTATTAATTTCATTTTCTAGATTGAAACTCCTCATTGTCTTTTCGGCTTCTTTGGTTGGGATCTCTATCTCTGTTTTTTCTAATTTATTAGTTTTTGTTTCTTTCGTTTCGGTTGTCTTTGTTTTGACGGTCTTAATTTCCACTGCTTTTGTCTTGGCAGTCTGTGTTTCAACTTCTTTTGTCTTGGCAGTCTGCATTTCAACTACTGATTGAGCTGCCTCACTCACTTTACTTCTTGTCAATATATTCTTCGGTTGGGAAGTTATGACATTTCTATCTCTAGGCCTTAAATTATACTTATGTTGAAGCTAGGCCATTACATTGTCAGCGATTCCTTGATAAGTAGAATATTTTGCAAT
This sequence comes from Picea engelmannii, assembly GCA_009831015.1. Taxonomy (NCBI): domain Eukaryota; kingdom Viridiplantae; phylum Streptophyta; class Pinopsida; order Pinales; family Pinaceae; genus Picea; species Picea engelmannii. The sequence continues at coordinate 21,928 of WSFP011401608.1, forward strand.
ATTTATGCTATCATCATTAAAAGGGTATTCTTCGCCTAAAGACATTTCATAATCTTTCCTCATCAAATAAGGTTCTTGATCGTCATTGCTAATATTATTCATGTCTTCCTCTAACTCCTCAAAGTTTTGCATGTCATCTCCTCCTATAAAAATTTTCGTTTTTAAAGGGGGTCTGAATCTTTTGATATTCATTTTTTATTGGTCTTTGTTGCATTTGAGGATTAGGATTTCTTTTGAAATCTTTTCTGGCGAGATGATCTATTTTTGATTGGTCCATTTCCATCCTCGAGATTTTGTTTAATAATTCTTTAATTATTTTTTCCATGTCATCCATTTTGTCTTCCACAGGCCTACCAGATCCAGATGGTTTTGCTTGTTCTCTAAATCGTATGGTTTCCTTATTTCCCATTTCGGCTTTAGCTTTCAACTTTCCCGATGCCATCATATTTGATTCGATTTCTATATCATCGTCCTGCATTCTTGTGAGGTCTATAGATGTCCTTTCCCTCAACAGTAAGGCAAAGTCAGGCTCAAAAGCCCCAACGAAAGTCACTTTTCCTATAGGTTGGGAAGGTTTAACCTTAGCTGGAATTTTGTTATATAGTTTATTAAATCTCTGAGTGAATTCGAGAACTGTCTCTGATTTTTTCTTTCTTAAAGCTTTGAAATCAGTTAGATAATAAAGGTGATCTTTCCTCTCTCCCTATAATATACCATATATAAAATGTATGTAGAACATAAATAAAATGCTAGAAATGGTAGAATAACAACAATATAACCATAACAATCACCACAATAGCACTGAAATGATATAAGAACAACAACAAAAATAACACTTTGATTCTGAAAGAAATGTTCACAGGCCTCTTCGAGGGGGCAACCTCCAATTGAGCAACTCTCTATTACAATATTATACAAGCTAGGGTTCTCATACCCTCGACTCCTATTTATACTAAATATGTATATTAAAAGAAGCATCTAGAGGAAGCTCCTTCTAGAAATAGAAGCTTATATTAGGTCTTCTTACATCTGCCTTATTCTATTTTATTGAAAGGCCTTATTAATATTGACCTTTATTACATCTGAATATATTTTTCTACCTACGTACAGGTTAGGACCCTAACATGTCCGCCCCATTAAAATCAACCTTTTCCTCAAGGCTTGAGATGAGGAAATTGTTGCAGAATGGTAGTTGGTTCCCAAGTGGCATCTGCTGGAGTTGTATCTTTCAACTGGATTAGCACTTCCTTGATTGTTCTCTAACGTAGGCGATGCTCACGCTGGTCCAAAACTGCTTCTGGATGTAGCCAAATGGATCCTTCTTTAGCTAATTCGGGAAGGTTGGTTTGAATTTGGCACTTAGCTCCAATCACCTTTTTTAAGCATGAAACATGAAAAATAGGATGTATCTTCGAATGGATGGGCAAAGCTAACTGATAGGCTACTTGTCCCATGCGCTTGAGAACAGTATAAGGACCATAAAATTTGGGCGCTAGATTTTGAAAATGCTCGGCCTTGAGCGAAGTTTGCTTGTAAGGTTGCAGTCGAAGAAACACATGATCCCCTTCTACAAATTGACATTCAGAGCGACCTTGATCTGCGTGTTTCTTCATGAGATTTTGTGCCATGACCAAATTCTCTTTAAGGGTACAGAGAATAACCTCTCGAGCTGTAAGTATTTGGTCAATCGCCTGGACCTTCGAGGCACCCGGTAAGTATGAGAGAACTGAAGGTGGCTTATGTCCATATACCACTTTAAAAGGATTCATGCGTGTAGCTATATGGTATGAAGTGTTGTACCACCATTCAGCTAGGGGTAACCATTGAGCCCACTGATTTTTCTTTTCTGAGGAAAAACACCTCAAATATGTTTCCAAACACTTGTTGACAACTTTCGTTTGCTCATCAGTCTGGGGATGATAAGTTGTGCTAATATGCAATTTGGTGCCTTGTATCTTGAACAGTTCTTGCCAAAAATTGCTTGTGAAAGTTGGGTCACGATCACAAACAATAGAGTGTGGCATGCCATGAAGCTTGAAGACCTAATCCATGAAAATTTGAGCCACCGTGGATGCTGTAAATGGGTGTTGAAGGGCGCAAAAATGAGCATACTTGGAAAGGCGATCAAAAACCACCATGATGACTGATTTATTTCCCGATTTGGGTAAGATAGTAATAAAATCTATAGAGATATCCTTCCAAATAGCAAGTGGAATCGGGAGTGGTTGTAGTGTGCTCAGAGATTTGACTATTTCTCCCTTGTTGTGTTGACACACATCACATTCAGTGACAAAATTACGAATGTCCTGTTCCATACCATCCCAGAAAAAGGAACATTTGACCCTGTCATAGGTTTTGGTGAACCCAGAGTGCCCTGCTGTGGGTGTAGCATGAAGCTCAGAAAGTACTGTGGATTTAAGCTTTGATTGTTTACTTAAATAAAAATGACCTTTGTATCAAATTTCATTATGGATCCAAGAGTACCCTGGGGAAGCTAGAGCATTGGACTACAATTGTTGGATCAAATGAAAACTTTTGGGATCTTGTAGCCATTCTTGGCGAACAGCTTCCAGAGCCAATCTAGTACAATGAATGAAAGAGAAAAAAGGGATCCTTCATCTTCATATTTTTGGGAAAGTGCATCCATGACCACATTGTCTTTGTATTTCCTGTAAATGATCTCATAATCATATCCAAATATCTTCGTCACCCATTTTTATTGTTCTAGGGAGGAAATGCATTGTTCTAGAAAATACTTGAGGTTTTGATGGTCTGTCTTAATTTGGAAATGTTTCCCCAATAGATAAGTGCTCCATAGATCAACAACATGCAGAATAGCCAACATTTCATTTTCATCAATGTATTTTCCTAGATTTATTTCAGATAGTTGCTTGTTGGTAAAGGCCAAAGGTCGACCCTCTTGCATAAGGACAACACCAATTCCTTTCCCTAAGGCATCGTATTCCAACACAAAGGTATTTGTGAAATCGGGAAGGGAGAGGACTGGAGTGATGCACATGTCCATCTTCAAGGTTTGAAAATATTGAGAATCAGCTGGAGTCCAAGTGAAAGAGTTCTTTTTTAGGAGAGCAGTGAGAGGTGTTGCAATCTTCCCATAATTCTTAACAAACTTGCGATAATACCCTGTTAAGACCATAAATCCATGTAATCTCTTTAGAGTCTTTGGGTGAGGCCAGTCTTACATAGCTTCAATCTTTTTAGGATCCACCTTGATGCCATCCTTGCCAACCAGATGACCCAAGTATTCTACTTCTGAGGCACCAAAAGCACATTTAGATTGTTTCAAGAAAATTTTGTGCTGAGAGAGTAGATGGAGAACTCAATCCACATGAGCAAGATGGTCTATCCAAGTTTTTCTATAGATGAGGATATCATCAAAGAAAACTAAGACAAAATGGTGGAGAAAAGGATGGAAGACACGATTCATGAGGCTTTGGAAGGTGGAGGGGGCATTACACAAGACAAAGAGCATGACCAAAAAATCATAGTGGTCCTCATCAGTTCTAAAGGAAGTGTTGGTAATGTCTGCCTCTTTCATAAGTATGTAGTGGTAGACCGAATGAAGATCAAGTTTAGTGAAGAATTGGGTGCCACTCAAATCATCCAGGAGATCATCAATGACAAGAATGGGGAATTTGTCTTTGATGGTAAGTTTGTTGAGGGCACGAAAGTTAGGACACATTCGAAAAGAACCTTCTTTCTTCAGGACCATGACCACAGAAGAAGAGTAGGGTCTCTTACTAGGGCGGATAATGCCTGCATTAAGGAGTTCCTGGACCATTTTCTCAATTTCATTTTTTTGGGAAAAGGGGTGACGATACAGATGGATATTGGGAGGAAGGCTTCCGGGTATAAGGGGAATGGAATGATCATGAATACCATGGGAAGTAGGGAGTCCTTGGGGAGTGGAAAAGACCAATTGATTGTTTAGAAAGGATGGCTTGGAGGTCTTGTGGGACCGAGGGTGTCTATGTTGCTTGTATGGCATGGATTTGGGCGATAACACCAGAATGACCTTTTTTGAGCAACTTTTCCATGCGATGGGAAATAATGATCTCAGGTGAACCGACGGTGATGCCTTGGAACTTATATTGGTGGCCCACCTGATCTAATTGCATGGTTAAGTATTTAAAATCCATGATAATGGGACCCAAAGTCCTTAGCTAGTCTGCACCCAACACAATGTCACAACCTCCCATGTTGATAGCAAACATATGGGATTTCATGTGGTAGTCACCAATTTGGAGACACACATTTTCACAACACCCTCCACATTTCATGGAACCACCATTAGCAATCATGATTTGGAAATTATTGACGGGATGGATGTAGCAATGAGTTTCTTGGGCAATGCAGTGATGAATAAAATTATGGGTGCTGCCACTATCAACCAGAATGGTGACCTTCT
>WSFP011401612.1:0-26354 GCA_009831015.1 Picea engelmannii
TTTCTAGAAGAAGGAACACTTCGACAACTTCCCATACAATTTACTCTCTCTAAGGAAAGAAAACACCACTCGTAAGTGTTCCTCGTGTTCTCTTTCATTCTTGGAATAGATGACGATGTCATCTAGAAAGACTTGTACAAAATAGTCTAAGTGCTTCTGGAATACTCCGTTCATGAGGCTCATGAATACTGCTGGTGCATTAGTCAATCCAAAAGGTACTACGACAAACTCGCAATGCCCAAACCGAGTTCAAAAGGAAGTTTTAGGAATATTACCTTCCTTAATCCTTAACTGGTGATACCCTGATCGCAAATCAATCTTTGAGAATACCGCTGCTCCTTTCATCTAATCAAAGAGGTCATCTATTCATGACATTGGGTACCTATTTTTCATTGTACCATAGTTCAAGTCTCTGTAATCTATACACAATCATAAGGAACCATCCTTCTTCTTCTCAAAGATTACTAGTGCACCCCAAGGTGAGACACTAGGCCTTATTATCCCTAAGTCTAGTAACTCTTTCAACTGCATTTGCAACTCACAAATTTCTAGTGTTATCATCTGATACAGAGTCTTGGAAATTGGTTTTGCACCAGGTTTTAGCTCAATAGTAAAATCGATCTCCCTATTAGGAGGTAACCCTAGTAACTCGTTCGGAAAAACATCTTTAAACTCTGACAATACTGGGTACTGATCTAAGAAGGGTCGTTTCCTTTCACTCACTGCTTCCACTACATACAGTCGACACCCTTGCCTCATGCACTGCTTAACCTTCATAGTTGAGATAAAGCGTAAAGACACCTTTCTCCGTACACCCTGGATCTCTACTGGCCTTCCTTTGTCGTCAACACAAAGCACCCTTTTTGCGAAACAATCTACCATAGCTCAATGGGATTCTAACCAATCCATTCCAATGATTAGGTCATATGCCCTGAGAGAAGTAACGTAAACCTTCAATCTGGTAGTACACACTCCCAGGTCTACTATACAATTATCAGCACTAGGTCCTACCGCTTGTTTTTCCCTCGAAGCCATATCGACTTGTCTAAAGTCATTGTGCTCGTAGGCTACCAACCCACTCTTTTCTAATCCATATGGTGAAATGAAACTATCTGTAGCACCAAAATCAAATAAAATCTTAACATTGATATGATTTAGCGTACCTGATGACTCCACCACCATGGATTGATGTTATGCCTGGTGATTATTAACTGCTGCATAAATATGGTGACTTCCACTTGCTCTTCCCATCAGAGCTTTTCCTTCTCTATGTACAAATCCTGATTGTAACTCTGGGCAGTCATGCTGGAAATGGGGTCCTCCACATCCCCAATAGGTAACATGAGATTGAACCTGTGCACTATTCTATGATTGTCTCTAAAATGAGTTCCTTCCCCTGGAACCCCTACCCCTACTAGCTACCCCCTGAGATGGTCGTGGACCTGCCTATGTCGTTGGTGATGAACAAGATGTTGCACTCGCTGCCATTGAAATGCCTGTGGCTACTATCCTTGGTGTAACTCTATTACTATATGGAGGTGGCCTTGAGCCCCCTCCCCTTGGAAATTTCCTAGGGGCCTTCCCCACGAATCTAGGATGATGCAGAAAGGTTGGTCTCATACCTCTGGTTAAGTTCATGTGTTCCTCTGCATAACGCGCATTTTCCACAGCTTCTTCTCCTGAGGACGATTTCCACATCCACACCATAGCCCTTATCTTAGGGTTTAACCCATAGACAAAGCATTCTTCTTGTTGTTTGTCGTTATCCATGTATGAAACAATATTTGACCAATTCCATAAACCTGATCTCATATTCTTCAATGGTTCTATTTCCCTATACTAGAGCATGAAATTCTCCCACCTATTGTTCCTCATAGTAAGTTGGTAGATATTTCCTTTGGAACCTCTCCTCGAAAAGTTCCCAAGACACAGTGTCCAGGGTAAGATGCAGTTTCCTTTCCAGGTTACCCCACTGGTTCAAGGCACTATCTCTCAACTGGAAAACCGCTATCTTCACCTTTGAAGTGGACACATAGTCTCTTAAGGAAAAACACCTTGTCATGCCTTCCAACCATGCTTCTACACATTCACTATCACGACCCCTGACAAACTCCATAAGTTTGACCTTCTGCGGTTCTCTAGTAATGTCTTTGGGTGGAGGTCCTCCCCCTGAATCCCTCGACGCTTTTGGATTACCCATTCCAGATGGTGGGGGATCCACTTCAATCCTTGATGGTTGACGCCCCTTTAAAGTCTCATTTATGGACTCCAAAGAGTGCAGTATGAGAGCTAGTTCAGGCGATGGTGGTGGCAGTGCTGGCGGTCCCTGCGACAATACTCCTCTACCTCAATTTCCTCGAGTCCTAACTATCCTGTATAATTTAATATACATCAACCAAATTTTTCACGGTGAGTTCAAGGACATTTCACATTTGCACATCTTAAACTAGAAAACAGAGCTTTGTAGTGCTCAATGCTACAGAGCTTTGTTTCCTACTACACTAGGAAACCATGGAAAACCCTAAAGTGAAGCAACAAACAAAGCTGGTTTTTTCTGTCTACTGCGCTTTCTTTCGAATCTGCATTGACATATCCTTGCAGGTTCAAGTCCACACTAGATGCATATCTCAACTCGTAACCAATTGTGCCTCGTAAGTATCTCAATACATGTTTTATAGCTATCAAGTCTGTATGTCTTGGTTGGCTCATAAAATGGATAATCACATTTATTTCATAGGAAATGTCTGATCTGGTGTTAACCAGATACATCATAGATCCAATAAATTGTCAGTATAAGTGTGGATATACATCTCCTGAATCAGTATTACTCATTGTCTTCAAGTCCATTACCATTGAAGTGGGAATGGATTTGCATTTTGTCATGTTGAACTTTTTCAGTATCTCCATAATATATTTTCCTTGACTCAGGAAAATCTCAATGTTCTCTGCCATACTTTTAGTACTAAGAAGTAGTGCATTAAGCCCAAATCCTTCATTTAAATTTTGCAGTTAATGCTTGTTTTCATTCAACAATGTGTCTCTCTGAACCAGTGAGGAAAAGGTCATCCACATATAGGACCAAAATAAAACACTCATTTCCATCAATATGATAGTATATGTTTGGATCAACAACACTTTTGTTGAATCCCAAACTCATCCAAAATCCATCCATTTTCTCATACCAAGCACATAGTGCCTGCTTTAGGCCATATAGGGCTTTCTTTAACCTGCATACATGAGATATTTCGTGGTGTACAATGAATCCTTCTGGTTGTTGAATATAAAATTCTTCCTCAATCTCGCCATTAAGAAAGGTTTTTTTTACATCCATTTGATATAGCTTCCAACCCATGGAAGAAGCTAGTGCAATGATAGATCGGATGGTGGTGTATCGGGCTACTAGTGTGAAATTATCGTCATAGTCAACTCCCTCTACTTTTGAAAACCCTCTAGCCACAAATCTTGGTTTGTATTTTTTGATGCTTCCGTCGACAACATGCTTGATTTTGTAAATCTATTTGGAAGTCACTACAGAATTCCCCTCTAGTCTTGGAACAACATCCCATACATGATTTTTTAATATCGATTGGTATTCTTTAGTCATGGCATATTTCCATACTTGTTCACTTGAAGCTTCTCCTTGACAAGATGTCTCTGATTCAATAATGTGGGTCATGGCTGAAAGGTACCTTGAGAATATATGTGGTCTCTTGCTTTCTCTGGTTGTTCCCTGTGGGGATTTATGCCCTTCTGCCTCTTGTAGAGTTTGTTGGGCCCAAGCAGGCCTTTTATGTCCAAATATAATGTCTCTGGGTATGTTTCTTGGAGAAACTAAATCTTATGGAGCAACTGGATCAACTGGAGCTATTGGATCATCTAGAATAATATATATCTCCCTTTGAACTATTGAAGGAGGGGAAGTTATTGTTTCACTATCAATTTCCATCTTAGATTCTCTATATTTCTAGAAGGCCAATTCTTCTAATTTAACCTGCATATCTAAATATGGTTGGAAGGTAGAAGTTCCAACTCCTGCCATATTATATATGGCATCATCTCCAAGAACAACATGTAGATGTGTCTCTTTCTCAACAAAATGTGTTAGATGATTTCTACGACTAGTCATGTGCCTTGAGGCACCACTATCAATTAATAAAGTATTATCATTGATATGAACCATACCTGAGAGTGATAATATGTTGATGTATTCATTTATTTGAGGTCTTTTCATCCTAGAACTGGGTTTTCTTGAATAATCAAGCTTGCCTCCCATCAAGATTTTGCTCATCTTCACAAACACTTGTCAACTAGGCTAGAAAACCTAATGGCTAGGCTACACTAGCACTTTTAGGTTTTGTTGTGCATATGAATGCAAAAAATAATCCTTGAGAAATATGATCGCCCTGGTAACCTAAAGAGATTCTTCAAGAAGTTGTAGAAATGCAATTTTGAACTTTTCTACAGAAATTGGCGAAACCCTAGAAACCCTAAGGCCAAAAAATCAAAATTATCAGAAATGAAATCTGAGACTTGTTGGAGGTGCACCGAAGGAGGTTGTACACACCTATATCCTTTTTAGGCCTAGCATCCAATTTTTAAGTGTTGAAAACCTTCAGAAGAGTAGGTTGTATGGAATTTTTGGAAACCCTAGGAGGGTCGTACAATTTCTATAGAAGTGAGAGAGAATGGTTGGAAAGTGTTTTTGCAATGGGATCTTCAAGACCTATGATATGATACCATGTTTATTTTTCAATAATCTAGGTTAATCATTTAGTTCATTCCAATTTTTCATTTGTCTTAACCATAAATGATAATGTTGCAACAACCAAGATCACAAGAAGAAACACCATGCACAAGAACACAAGAAGTATCCTGGGAAACCCTTCTCAACAAGGCAAGAAAACCCATCCAAATCCTTTTCTATATTATTCAATATAAATACCTTCACCACCAATAAGACCTATCACAAAAGAGGGTTCTCAAACCCTAGAATTCTAGCACCCAAGAGAGGTGCACAATTTTCCCAAGGAGATATACTTTTTGAAATTTCCAAACTCATGTGAGAGATATATTTCCACAATGGGGAATATACCTTTAATTATACTAAACTGAACTTGTCAACATAATTTTCTATTGGAACAACAAGGCTGACCTCACTAGCTTATAATATAATTAATATCAACCAAATTAATTATCTTTTACATTAATTACTAATCGCATTAAGGTGGGGTCTACTTGTACCCTTTACATTACAATTAGGGTTACGTGCATGTCTGACTCTTGAACAATATAGCAAGGGATATTATAAACCCACTAGTTCTCATCTACTAGGGTAACATCCATAGGGATTTCCATATCTTTGGTTCACAACATTACACAGAAGAACCGCTTCTTCACATGTTCACCTGTGCTCATCCACAGGCATGTCCACTCCATAAATCTTCTTTCCCACTGCATTAAACAACAAATTCGTATAGAGTTCATTGCCAAATATTCTTCTCAGAGAAGTCTAATACATCATCTTCATTTATGTTCTCATGACAATTCACCCAACACTTTGGGATTTCACACGTTCACCTTGTGCTCAACCAAAGGTACATCCAACTTTGTAGATCGCTTTTCTCATTCTGTTAATATGGAGTTCTTCTCAACTCTCTATATGGGGGAGGTCATCTATACATTCCATCTCTGTATCAGATAAGAAACACACACCCTTATCAGGGGATTTCTCTCAGGTTTGTAAGTTGGAGAAAGTCTCACATAGCTGCAATGATCCACATATCACATGTTTGTAAGTTGTAGAATGTCTCACATAGCTGCAATAATCAACATATCCAGGATTTCAGATGACCTTGAAGCAACGTCAAAGCACCACCGTAACCACATGGAAGTGAAAAACAACCACCTTGGCCTCTAGAATTCATCAACTTGGATGAACTCCCGTCACCCAACATGGAACCAGGAAGCCCCACACCAGTCGTGGAGGGAACCCAGCATACTACACTACTGGGCATGGACATTGATATGCAAAAGGTGGGACAGGGACAATAGGTTGAGGATGAAAGAAATCATTCGCACCCAGAAATCCCTAAAGAATCCTCGATAGTTAATGGGATGGTCCAGAACTAGACATAAACGACCACACCAAAAACATCACACACTATTGCACTGGAGCAACCACATGAGGGCATAGTAGAAGATGTTACTCGAAAGGAAGAGGAGTATGAAGAAGAGAGAACAATGGAGTCTATAAGCTCAATTCATCCATCATAGTGGAAGGGAAAGCAACCAGTAGCAAGATCACCATGCAGGCAGGCTGCCACAAGCATAGTCTTGTCACACATTTCAGATGGGGTACGTGTATTGGGTAACATGTTAGTCCACATGGAACTACCATACTTGGATCACGATGTGACTAACATAGACAAGTTTTCAGAGTTTGCCAAGAAACTTGACCTAGATACTGTGGGTATAGGACCCTTTGATGAACCAATTAACCAACCAAAATAGTGGGCAGTCAGACTGGCCAAATCTGGGATTCTAGGCATGTTGGATATCCCACAGTTTGTAAGGGTCAAGGACATAACTAATTGTGTCAAGCAACTGATGGCAGTTACCCACGGAGGATACCTATGGGTGGAAGAGCCCGTCTCAATAGACGTAGATATCATTACATATATTACAAGGATTTTGTCTTGGTTGGAGACACTTGCATAGTACCTCAATGATAAAATGAGGGAGAAGGAACTCGCTGAGGAAATGAAGAAGACATACGACACAGAAAGAGGGTCGTGTGGAATCATAATTAAGTGCATTAGTGACACAACCACAAGGATTTCCACAAAAATCATGGAGTGCAAGTTACTCAAAAAGTGTTGCAAGGAGGAAGTTATTGCTGAGGTCATCATAGTAGTAGCATAGTGTGCATAGGGTGCCATACTTAGTTGGGCACCATATTTTTTAAATCTATTGCTAGAAGACTGGAAGGATGTGCAGGACCTTGGGACAAAATTTCACTATTCTTGGCTACTCGTCTTGATCGCCTTGATCGGATGGATGGATCCTAAGTATACATACTTCATCGAGAGATCCAATCATTTTTGTGAAACATGATACCTATCACTGGGGAGCACTTACGACCTGAGGAACAAAAGTGCAAATGTAGGCATGTTTGCAAGGTATTACAATGAATTGTAGGAAAACATAACTAACACTTGGCAGATTACACAAAAATTGGTTGTGCAATATTAGGGCATATCCAAATTTACGGTGACAACACACACAGTATGGATCCAAGAACAGACGGACCATAAGAATGAATGGCTAAAAAAGTGGTACTATGTCAAGGAAGAAGACATAGAAATGGCCATCAAGGATTGGCACGATGACTGAAGAATTCCATCCATGAATCAAGAGATGTCCACAAACAAGGAGTATGATGCAGGGAAAGAACAAACACTTTCAAGAGACAAAGTGATGCACAAGAAGCCAAATCCATGTCAGAACCTAATGCAACAGAAGAAAGGGGGTGCATCCAAGAAAGGTACCCAGGTGAGGAAGAAGAACAACACCCAAGCACCGCAGGAATAGAGGAAGACAACATAGGGGACCACATCAAGTGATACTCAGTAGGAGCAAGGCCAAAATGAGAGGCAAATCATACAAATTAAAGGTGAGTGCAAGAAAACTAAGGCACAAAAGACACCACCAGAGTACACAATCACTGAAGACGACGCAGACCTTGTGGCCCAAATGGTCAAATATCGAAAAATGAAGTATTTTGACGATGCCTAGCACCAGAGGGAAAGGATTCAAGAGGATATGGAAGACAATAGGAAACTCCTCGATCATATCATAGAAACACACAGGGCCGACAAAGAAATAGAGGCAGTCTAGCAGAATCACAGACAAGAGCTAAGGTTGTGCCAAGCGAGCAGGATACGATCTAGACAATGGCACATGCCAGCTCTACTTTTCACATTACACCCGTCATGTTGTGCATGGATGAAATTGTAGTCCAGACACCATTAAAATACCTAGCACAAATATAGTTGGTAATGATGCAGATACCAACCAAGGCACTATATAAACTGCAATTTAGTTTTGTGCAGGAGGTATAGTCATGCACACAAACAGACATAGCAGAGCTATAACAGGACAAGGAAAAACAATAAACATTGGAGTTGGCACTCTAGCAGCTTAAGCTCAAGGCCAAGGAAAATAAGGATCGTTCATATAGGCTTGAGAAGGGATTAACTATAGGCTATGGAAAAATTCCAAAGAGCACGCATACAACAAATATTACGATGACATAGAAGATTGATCAGATTTTGCAAACAATTGATCAATACGAGCAGGATATCGAGAACCTCCAGGAAAGACTCATCTCTACCACTCCCCAAGAGGTAAAGGAGAAGAGGAAGTAGGAAGTAGTAGGGAATATGGAGGAGATATAATGATAAGTTCATGTAGCTACCGACTTGTTCGATGAAGCATCACAACTATGGACAAAGCTGGAAGAGGATCAACAGGTCCAACAATGGGACCAGGAAGAGGAGAAGATAAGTGCAACTATATAGGACCTCAATCAAAGGTAGAAAATGATGTCAATCACTAAGCTCATCAAAGGAGTAAAGGATATGAAGAAGCTACAAGTAGAACTCATAGCCGCACAGACACAGAAGAAGGATCAACAAGCTCAAATGAAACCACTCCAAGAGAGAGCAATGGAGGTCATTGCGTAGGCAGAAGAGGCAAAGAAGAACATGGAAAAAAATCTAGGTAGAGTGCGCATAGATGATCAACAAAGAGGTTACAACACAAGCAGCGGACTCCCTCAGAGAAAATACTACACAGGATCAAACATAAGACAAGGAACTCACAGAGAAGTTCCAAACTCTCACAGGAGCTGTTGAAGAAGCACACAAGGTTTACGTGGCTTGGGAGGAGCCACATGTTAGAGTTGGGGCCTCTTGGATGCAGGCCTAGTCAGAAGAAAAGGATTTTTTTGGAAGATAAGGATGCAAGGGGGAAAATATAGATGGAAGGAAAAGTAGCATGTGTAAGCGAAGAAGGCTAGTCGTGCATGGAAGGAAGACCTAACAATGATAGGGTTAGGATTTTTGTAATGTATTGTAATGGATGATGAGTAAAGGATATAAATAAGAAGTACTTAAAAGGATGGGTGTGATGGATATCAATAGAGAGGATGATTTAATTGTAATAATTGTACGAGTCGTTAAGATTAGGAGTTGGGAAAGTAGTAAGTGACTCATTTTTTAGGGTTAGATCACAGGTTGAGGAGCCTGGTGCGATCTAGTCAGTCTCACAGGGATCAAGGAGCCTATTGAGGAAAGTGAGATCCAAGAATGTAAACACGCACAACATGATATATATTAATGAACCATAATAAGAAGCTTGAGAGCCAGATATTTTTGGATGTATCCTAGGAGGGGGTGAACCACGGTAACACCTATGTTATGTGAATGAATGTATGCGGATTTATTTTTTGTTAAATGTTGAATGTTAGATGAATGAATGAACCAATAGATCTGATAATCCACATGCATGGATATAATGAATGTTATAATTATATGTTATACTAAATGAATAAAGATTACATAATACAACCACAGATCCCCACTCATTCCCTAGTTGCAAACAACTAAGTATTTCTGCCACCCATAGAGATATCTCAGGTGAGACTGTGGAGTATACTTTGTGTGTTGTGATGCCTTCTAGTATTCCATAGGGGCCGATAGTTTTAAAGGGATTTTTTTGGGAGATTATCAAATCTGAATCAGGGTCAATCTATGATAGTAAGGTAGAACCAGAATATCCCATAAATAACCATAAGTGAAAGAATTATAATCTAAATCTAACAAATGGTTCAAGTGCAACAGTTGGGAAAGAGGATTTCTCCCTCAGAAAATCATGAATCTTCAAGATAAACCAATTTTCTATGAATTGGGCACTTTATTGTGGCTAAGGGACCTATTTATTCACTTACAGGAGGCAAGTTGAACAATATAATTGAGTTGTGGTTTCAGTAGGTCATTTATACTGAGTTTGAAGACCATAATCTCCAATGAGGGTATATTTATCCTATAGTTCGAGTTTTGAACAAAAGGGAGGTGATACGTTTCTATGAAATACAAAGTTTGGAGTATAAGAAGTATCCCTTGGAGGGTGAATATCTATTTTTATTGTTTTTTTAGTGCACCAGGAAATACCAGCAAAGAATGTCAAGAAAGCTATGAGTTTACGTCCTTGTCATTGCATTATTGTAAGATAAGAATTAATAATAATATGTTTGTTTCCTTTTCTTTATTTTATTAGGAGTGAGTTATGAGGCATTTTCCATGTTTGTAGTCTATATCTTATTGTAGTAAAAGTTATGATGATAAAAAGGACCATAGGCCCTAGATATGTTGGAGGATTAACCTCCATCATTGGATAGGTTAGGATCCATTTTACAAAAGGATATGTGAAGTCATAGGAACTGTTGATTTGGTGTAGGTTGGATTGGAGGATCTGGATAGTTGGTGATGATCCATGTATCATTGGTGGAAGAGAAGTTGGAAACCTGAAGAAGGGAGGCTGGGGCAATGAGATAATTATTATGAAGTATCCAAGTAGTCGTTGAATCTATTAGAGGGAAGTGACAGTATATTACAACCACTAGATCCTTCTAAAGAGATCATTGGGACAAGACGATCAGGAGTAGACCTTGAAGTCAAAGTGAGTGCACTTCAACAATGGCGATAATATTTTTAGAAAGAATAGGAACCATCGATCTATCAAAGAGAAATTGGGAAAACAATAGATGTTGGATCTATGATGATTCATTTTAGGGGAAAAGGGTTGGTACCATTAATATTCATGTAGTTGTAACCTATGAACGAAGCCATATTTTTGGATAAGGTGTAAGGAGGATCATCCGATCTATCAAAGTGAAACTTAGTTGAAGTGGTTCATGGCACCTGAGTGGGTGCACTCTAATGCACGAACTTCGTGAAATGATCTGTATCGTTGATCAATGAGTGGGAATGTTGTAATGATTGTCGTCAATCTATTGTGGGTCCGACCTACTCTTCTAGAGAGTAAGTGATGGGATGGGAATTAATCACTATGTAGGTTAGAGGTACTATGGTTATCCAATCCATTGAATACTAGGGATCGAGAGATATTGGATCTTGGGGGGAATAAATCCATCATAGTTCTTCATTGGATCTTTCATAAATCAAATCCCAAAAACTTCGAGAGGTTGTAACTTTTGATCCAGATCTTGGTTTTGAGCATGGTTACAGTTGTTGGAAAGCTCTCGGTGAGAAGAAGTAGCCTAAAAGTTTTATTCAGATATATGAATCACTTGGTGAAAGAGTAATTTTGACACCCCACTAGACTAAGTAAGGGGGATGGGGTTGGTTGTGTTATAGATTAGTATAATAGAAGAGTTAACATTTGGCCTAGATGGGCCATAGAACAATCACAGGACTAGTATATCAAGGATAATGTGAGACTATCAGGAAGATTTCTCTACATTAAATTGTTTTTTACTACCTGTGTAAGTTTCTTGAGAAGAAGGATTACAGATTGAAATCTTGTGTTGGAATTTATAACAACATAATAACTATTATCACTTGATGGATTGATAGTTGGTTCTATAGGAGTGGGAATAAGTTTATAGACATTAATGTTAATATCTAACTGTGAAGGGTTGTTGGAGTCTAGAGAATAAAGGAACTGGTGGTTGCAATACCACCTATAAGAATGGGTTGATTGAACCCCTAGAAATTATAATTGTTTCTTGAATAAAGAGACTAATCCTTGTATGTATAATTCCTCATGTTATGAGGACTGATGGAAATTTTTAAGGTTAATTACTTGACCTATAATGAATGAAACTTGTTGTTGGAATAATCTAGTTAAGCAAAGAAAAAAGAGTCCTTTGGATTGTTGATAGTCCTCATAAAAGAGGTAAAGTGATATAGGCATATGATCAAGTTTATAATATCAGGGTTTTGTTAAGAAGATGTATATTCCTATTAACTCGAAGACCTATCTATGAACATGAATTCAAAAGGAAGACAGTTGGAATACATATGCACCATGGGCATGGGTAAATTTTTTCATGCACAAGGATATGTTGTGATTCATATGGTAATGGTTTCATGTATGTGATATGAAAAGAGATCTATGATAACCTATGATTTGTTGTGAAATATTAAATGTTGATAATGATGTTGTGTGAAACTTGAGAAGGTAATAATGTTACAAATTCTGGTTAAGGAAGTGTTGGAGAATTTCCATATGATGAATGGGTTAGAATGACATGCATAGATGGATGGTAACTAGGTATGGGTTTTCAGGTAGATAGATGAGGCCTAGAGAAAGTTTGACAAGATGAAGTAGGTGATCAGAACTTGTCCAATTCTAACACTTCTTGATTTCACTCATCCTTTTGTGCTTGAGTGTGACACATCAATTGAGTGGATAGGAGAATCATTGCTTGAGACATATCTTAAATAATAATTTAGCATTCCACACAAATATCTCAAAATGTGCTTTGTATATATCCAATTTCCATGTCCCTATTCAACCTGGAATTGGCTCAACGTGTTCACAACGAGGTAAATGTTTTACCTTGTATTAACCAAATACATCAATGAGCCAATCAACTGGCGATACATGGAGGGGTCTACTAGATCAGAATCAGAATATCTCAACTTCTTCAAGTTTGTCACCATTGGAGTTTCCATGGATTTGCAATCCATCATCCCAAACTTCTGAAGCATCTTCACAACATACTTACCTTAACCAAGAAATATCTCACCTGGATTTTTTCATACTTTATAATCCCAAATATTAATGCATTAAGCCAAGATCCTTCATCTTGAACTCAGAGGCCAACTCCATGTTTCTAAGACAACTCTCTTTCCATGAACCTTGATTTGTACTTTTCGATGATGTCATCTGTTTCAGCCTTGATCTTGTAGATACACTATATGAAGCCACACACATGCTAGTTATAATCCATAGATCTTTTTGAATGGATTTTCAGAGACATCCCATTCTAGGAGCCATCAAGAGAATATTACAACATCAATACTCTGAATAAGCCCAAGAAAGATTTCTATGATTTGCAATCAAGTCCCAAGTGGTGGGCCCCTCTCATGTAGATGATAAGGGAAGCCACATCCAAAATTGAGACATAGATCAATGCACTCAATGACAATCATATCATTGACCATGTCAATGGAAATGCCCTCCATGGAGAAACTTTCCAAGGCAGTGCACTCAGATTTTACATGGATTATGTTTGTGTAGTTGTGGATGGACTGGGTAGGGTCCTATTCACAAAGTTCATGAAGCTAATGATTTAATTCTAGATAAATGGGATCCTCAACAATTATTCCCTGGGTCCTAACCTAATATTGGACTGTGTCTTCAAGTGAGTCGACCAAGCCATGGTTGCTTACAGTTCTAAGATTCAATTCCTGGCTAGCCCAGTCACTACACACATTCAAAACACTGAGAAACAAAACTAGGACATCAACTCTCTCTCCCTAATATCTTCCAGGAGGATAGAATAGGCTCTAGATATCTTAAAACTCATGTTGGCATCGCACTTATCCACTCTTTGCTAGGAAACCGATCTTTGAAAACTGGAACAAATGCTTGTAAAAATGGTGTTAGGAGTCATCTCAATATTTTCAGATGCATTTAATCTCTCTGAATCCATCAAGGGACAACTTATGAACTTTTCTAGGGGAATTCTAGTCTACACATATTTAGAGTCCCCTTGAGACCTTTTCCTCCCACTTCTCCCTTCCCTTAAACAAGTATTTCTCGAATCCATTCTTGCATTCCACGATATTCAAATCGTAAAAAAAATAAAATAGTTTGAATCTGACCTCAAGAAGTGACTTGAATAGGATATAATAACAATCATGCTTTCCTACGATGAGCGAATTATCATTCACATGTTTGAAGGTTCATTCTATAGAAATTAGTCCATGGCTCTAAATTCTTTCCTTCTCTATGCATTTATCAGGGAGGAACTCAACATGACAATAATGACTCTAATAATAGACCATATTCCCCAGGAGGACATCCATAAGTTGTTCAATGCAATTGGGGATGGTCGATTCACTATACCTATGCTTCATTTCCTCAACGGATTCATAAAGTGATATTTATGAACACTCTCACTCTTGTAAATTTACATCCTTCTCTCCAATATATGCATCCATATCTATATATGCACATCACTTACTGCACTATATACATCCTTCTCTATATATGCATGTAGCCTTTTTTTTTCACACACATTCCAAAAATCTTCACAAAACACAAGCTATCTCTCATTTTCCTGGGCCCTACCATGAGGAATTAAAGCCCAGTCCTTCTTTGATACCATGTTGATTTTTATATATGAGACAATATGATATGATATATGATTGATATATTATTACAATGATGAGTGTTCCATATATAGAGAACATATGATGACCATCCATGAAGGATGTGTCCCTTGAATAATAAATAAATACTTATTTATTATATATATTATATAACTACTTATTAATTGAGGAGAATGTCTTCTGGATGTTTCCCAAACATCAACACTCTCTCTCAGCAAGGGAGACATTATTTATCATCCTAATATTGTCTCTAAATTATAAAACTTCACCCTAGACTCATGAAACATGCCTGGCAGTCCTGAGATATGTTTCTCTCCCACTTGAATCGAGGGGAAACTCCCTCTACAACTCTCCCTCTGAGCCAACTTACTCTCTCTAAGATATTCTCCTATTTTTCAATGGTCTTCCTAGAATTTTAGAATATTCTTCTCTTATATGAAAGGTTTTCTAGAGGAAAGTACCTCCTGCAGCTACCAAAACATCAACAAATTTAAGGTTTCATTTAAGGTAAAAATAGGTTCTATATATTTTTATTTTTCATTATAACAATACGACCACATTTCCTTGATGCAAGTTATTTTAAGAGTGATGTTTTGATATTTAAATATTACAATGTCTGCTTATTATATGTGAGAGGAAATGAAGTTGGAATTTGATGAATCTAGGACCTATCTCTTCACATATATAGTGTCCTAGTATTAAAGGGTAAATAACTAATTTAACAATATTTATACTAAGAAAAAATGGGCTCATTCAAGTAGATGAAATTTATTCGATGTCTAGCTCTAATATCTCGGTAAATTTTAATGTTTTGTTTGTTTGTTGCATTTTGGAACATTTTTTCAAGTTTGAAATTTTGGGTTTATTTTGGTTACAAATTGTGTTAGTCCCTTGAATGATTCTAGTTCTCATTTGATTTTTGATTGAACCCTTTGTTGTGGCATGATTGGTTTCATCTAATTTCCATTGAGTCAAGGGTTTGGGTTAATGGTAAAGACCTTTGTTGAGTAAAATTTTTTTTTTTTCATCTTTTTGTCCTGTTTATTTGACAAACATATGGTATTATTATTATTAATATATGGCTTTGGTTAATCTATGGGAACTCAATGTGTTTTCCATAACTATAGTTATTTTCTTTATATATTTGATGGTTCAAGGAAATATTTTTTTATTTCCTTTCACTTTGTAGCATGACTTAAGCATATTCACCTTTTAGGATCTACAATGTTAATTTTATATTTTCATTGAAAACAATTTTGGTTATTTAGAAAGGGAAATGATCTCTACTTAGCTAAGCAATGAGATAAATGGTCTATGCACTAGGTTCATATTTTCTCATCATAGGATACCTATTAGCATGATATTGGCATTCCTCTAATGCAATTATACTTTTGATTCCAAGACTAAAACATAATTACATGTATCTAGTGGAGGATGAGAGAATGCTTATTGCACTATAGTTCTTGAATTCAAAGTCGAAGAACAATATTGAAAAATAATAATTACATAGTTTTTTATAATAATTCACATGTTATGGAGAGTTTCATGTAACTAAGAAACAACTATGCCTATTGGTGCTTGTATCACATGGAAAAAATAGTTTTCTATATAATTATGGAAAATTTATTTCTTCATTAATTTTCTACAACTCAATTTTGGGAATCAATACATAGTAGGATACAAGTGAAAAAAATTGCATGTGCTATGCTTAATGGGATTAAAATGGGTGAAAGGATTTTGAATATGCATTGTGCTACTGCAAGGTATAGATATACATGATGACATAATAACCCTTACTTAATATACATCTTTTATTGTTCATGTTGAATCATGGAAGTCTAACTGAGAATATCTCTTTTTCTAAGGCCTAATCTATGCCCAATATTTATTATAAAGTTATGTGTCCCTTTATTTTTTTATAAGACAATAAAAATATAAAAGAGAAAAGAGAAATATCTTCCTTGAAAAGGGGTCCTTTTTTAGTACAAATGGATGATTAGAGAGGAAGTCATTCATGGAATTTAACCTATCGATACTCTTATACTTTTGGATTTATTGATGGATAGAATTATGTGCGCTCCTATTTAAGAACCATCCTATGATGAAATTTTTTGAAAGGTCGTTTCATAATCGATGAATCAGTAATAAAGAATCCATAATAGAAGTGGTAGAGAAAAGATTAACATATTATGAGATAAACAAAAGTGGTGGTCAGGATCAAGACATATGAAATTTTTGGTGAAATATCATCAAAACCGATAGAGGGATATTGTTGAGCCTCTAAATTGACATCCCTACTACACTATTATAATCCTCATCTATACCCTTTTGTCTTACCTAAGCTTGGATAAATGACAAAGAACAAAACCATTAGACATTGATGAGGTCATAAGGTAAAATATAATTGAATTCATGCATTTTGTGGTTTATTGAGCTAGGAGACTAAATGTTTCATGTACTAATGTTTTAAATTTCCATGTATAACCTTTGACCTCTAGATGAGTCCATCATTTTTGTATCAAATTAGCCATCTAGTACTTATGCGTTAGATTTTCACTGTCTGAATCCGGTACCAAGCGCACCTTCCATTCAGATCCGGTATCGAACCATCCACTTTCACAATCCGGTACCAATGGCTGCAGACTATTCTAGTCTGGTACCAACCACTTGCATACTATTCGGATCTGGTACCATTTACCGAATCTCACCTATCACGATCTGGTACCAATATAGGAAGAAAAATATACCAAGTTTATCTCTAGATCATGCCCAAGATAATTGTTAGATGTTTGTTGAATCATCAAATCTCTAGCAAGGTTATGTTAAGCTAGTTTGTTTATTGCTTCATCCTCATACATTTCATGTCAGGAGGATGAAGCTTAAAATATGTAACCAAATATATAAATTTGACAATTGACTGATCTGCTAAAGATTTAACCTCCTTGTGTTTCACGACTAAGAGTGTTTAAATAGTCATTACAAGGATGGTGGAGGTAGTAGAGAGTTAGCATAACACAGTATGTGAAACAATGTTACATATTGTAGAACAGATTTTGAGTTGAAGTTTAATAGAAGGATGTCATTTATTTCCAGGTCTTGATAATTTATGAATGAATGTGAGTTGAGTTGTTAGCATAGTTTAATTCTATGTTTTGAAATTTGAGTAAGAGGAATGTGTGGATTGAAAGAAATCTTACTGTAGACTCTAGTCACTAACCTATTGAAGCGGAAAGGGCCCACTGCCCAACAAAGGTCAACATCCTTATAGATTAGTGTTAGCAGTTGATTTCAATAGTATAAATGTTAGACTAGCTGAAGCTTTGATCTTTTCAGATGATAGCAGTATAGTTCAGTTTAGGTTTCGATTGCTTAGAGATCTTTTTTTTGCATATGCTTTGTTTCTGTTTTTATGAATTTGATTTCATTTCATGGACATAAATGTTGGCAGCAGTAGTAATACATATTTGAAGGAGAACTAGTGAAGTTCACAACAACACATTGTGAACCACAACATACTCAGTATATTGACTATTGAACTACCCATGCTATGTCTTGATGATTGATGTGTGATTTCCCTTTCAGAAGTGTGAGTGCATAGTTAGTTTTCTAGGTCAAATAGTAGATTTGATCTGTCAAAAGAACTCCATCTCATACTTGCATGTGCCATAATGGATTATATAGCCTCTCTGTGAAAGACAACCAAAGTGTGTTTTGATTTGCTAGTTTGTTTTGTTTCCAGCATGCATAATCTAGAATAGTTGTATACTCATGAAATTAGAATTAGCTTCCTTACTAGTGTCTTGTAACTTTGTTGATTATGAATCCCAGATTGATAATTAGTGAGTGCATTATATTACACATATAAGTAGAACAACATTTTGGCACCGTTGTCGGGGAGTTGCAAATGGTAGGAAGTGATTTTTAGCTTAGATTGTTTGCATAGTTTTTGAATGATTTTAAAGCCTGCTTGAGGGAGGAGCATACAACGTTTAAGATGTGAGTGAAGAGCCATGCGGCCACTAGAGTGGGGTTCTCCAAATCTAGGTTGCCTTCTTACCTTCTAGATAGAATTAAGATTTCAATTCAGTTAAGAATCAAATTTCCATTTTATGCATAGATATAGAGATAATAAGGGTAGATTTGTAAGCTCTAAAGATTCAAAAACAACCCCTCCCACTAATCCAACTGACAATAGTGCAGGAAAAATTCCACCAGGAGAAAGTTCAAGGGGAGCCAGCGAGGCTCTAGAAGAAGAACCTAAAATGAAAGAATCAACATTGGGGCAGGCAGAATGTGAATCTATTGAATGTTTAGGAGACGTACAAAATCCAGTTTCTGAACCATATATCAGTGGAAAGGAAGAAGAAGAAGGAAATGCAGCCATGGAGACTGAGACCTTTGTGTTTCCAATCTTGGATATTTCCAGAAACATCAGCATGAAAAACATCCCACTATCATCATTACCCACTTTTAGAGGTATGTCAACTGAAGATCCAAACTTATTCTTATTCGATTTTGACATATTATGTAGAAGCTATAACTACTCAAAGGATGCCCAAAAACTTAATCTCTTTCCTGCTACAATGAAGGATTCATCCTTAAGATGGTTCATGAGCTTAGGAGAAAATACAATCCTCTCTTGGGATCAGATGAAAGACACATTTTTACGAAAATACAAAGACTATTGTAAAGATAATGATAAAAATGATATTTTTAAAATGCAGCAAACAGAAGATGAAAGCCCTGAAGACTACTTAGAAAGGTTCTTATACAACTACCAAAATTCAAAATTATTCACCACAGACCCAACTGTAGTAAGAACCATATTTTTGAAGGGTATTAGAGATGACTGCATAGAAGTTTTAAATTTGTTAAGTTTAGGAGATGTGCACCAAAATCCCTTTCTAGAGATTGCAGATTACTGTAGAAGATACTCAAGAGGATAAGCTAAAATAGGCGAAGCACCAAGAGATTCTTTTAGCAGAAATACAAGACAAAGCTCAGGAATTGTCACCAGAATTGAGTTAGGAAACATATTAGAGAACTTTAAAATAGACATTTTGAGCACAATCAATAACTAGTTAGATACCCTAAAACTGAAAAAGAAACAATAAGAAGAGGTTGTTTTAGCAATCTTCTGTCCTAGATGTCGAAAGAAGCATGGTGAGAAAGAATGTCCATTAAATGTCATAGAAATCTGTGGCCTCTGTACACTAAATCACCCCACATCTGAGTGTCCAACTTTTCTTGAACTACAAGCCATGTATAGGGGAGGAGGAGTCTCACAAGAACAATCATACCCTTCTAGAAGACCTTGGAGAGCACAAAACCCCAATGCATTTTATGACCCTAATGCATAGTATCAAAAACAACAATGGGGTCCTCCCCCAATGACCTATCCATAATGGAAACCTCAGCGAGATCAAACTCAACCTTGGCAACAAGGTTGGAGGGGGCCTGTGTATGGGAATCCCTCTTATCCTACATATCCATAGTATCCTGCAAACATTTCTTAATTACTACCTAGATTTAACCCACCACAGATGCAATCCTTACTCCCACCTCCTATACAACAGTAATTTACAACCCCCTTGAACCCTAACCAGCAACAACAAGTACCTATAAATTCCAATCAACAACCACAAAACCAAGCTGCCCATAACCCTTCGAGACCAACAGTAATCCCTGCCTAGCCAATCCCTAACCCCAATAATCAACCCACCCACCCTATGCGGAATACAAAACTTCAAACCTTTCCCACCTATGAAATTCAACTATGATCAGGGAAAATTGTAAATCAATCAAATCCCAGAGTAATAATTCAGGAAGAAAATGATAATCATTCTGAATCAAACCACCCCTGTAGAAGAAGAGACTTCCCCTCCTATTCCAATCACTTCTCAGTCTGTATGAGTACCTCAACAACTTAATATTCCACCCTGCCCCAAAAGACTATTAGTGAAGAAACCTTACCCACCCTTACACAAAGATATAGAGGATGAATTATGAAATGTATGTATAAAAATACCTCTGTTGAAAGCCATTAAGGATATCCCCAGATATGCAAAAATCATAAGGGATATTTTCCTTAAGAAAATAGGAAGGAAAAAGAAGGAACCTGCCCTTGTTCAAGTGGTGGGGCAATTATCTGAATTTATTTCTGAAATGCCATACAAATATAATGACCCTGGGAACCCAGTAGTCATTGTTGAAATTAATGGTATTTCTTTACCAAACACACTCATTGATTTGGGTGCATCAATTAATGTAATGCCTTTTGACACTATGCAAAATATCCAAATCAACCAGTTAAGACCAACCCAAACCATGATAGAGTTGGCAGATAAGTCAGTCATTAGCCCTGCAGGAAGTCTAGATGATGTCACAGTCACTCTAGCTTCTTGGGAATGTCCAGTAGACTTTCTAGTCATCTACTCTAAATCATCCTCCAAACTAGGACAACCTGTGGTTCTTGTTTATCCTTGGCTCTCCACAACAGATGCCTTTATTAGTTGTCAGTCTAATGAGATGATTATATCCAATGGCACACATAGCCAAAAGCTTGTCCTCTTTCCTCCTGCCCAACTGACACAGGAGATACCTGTCTGGTTAGAAAACCCTTATGGAGAATAATATTACATCAGACCCCTGTTAACACTTGAACAAGTAAAAGGAGTGCAAGAACAATCATATGAATAAGTCTTAAGTTTATTTTTCGCTGATACAAATTGTATTGAATATCTGAGGTCTTTTGCAGAGTTGTCACACATTTTCAATTCCGAATTTCAACAAAATTGGCCCCCTAATATCACTCAATTATATACTTTATCACCAACTCCCTCAAAGAAGGAATAAAGTAATGAACTTGTTGATATTATCCCAGGAAAAACTTTGTATATCAACTCTAGTTTGGAACCAAAACAAAAGACACAAGTAATTGAAATGCTCCAAAGACAATTTGATGCCTTTGCATGGGATTATGAAGACATGAAAGGCATTCAACCTGACACATGAACACATCATATCTATAGTAATGACCAAATTAGACCAGCTAGATAGCCTCAGCAAAGGAGGAATCCATCCCTTAAAGATATTGTAAAAGAGGAATTGCAAAAACTCCTTCAAGCAAATCTCATATACCCCATTTTAGATAGTCAATGGGTGTCTCCACTTGTCATAGTTCCTAAGAAAAATGGTAAGTGGAGAATATGTGTAGACTTCAGGGAGTTGAACAAAGCCACCCATAGGGATTATTTTCCCTTACCATTTATTGATCAGGTGTTGGATACCTTGTCTGGAAAGAAGCATTTTTCGTTTCTAGATGGGTTTAGTGGTTATAAACAAATACAAATAGCACCTAAATACTAGGAGAAGACCACTTTCACCTACCCATGGGGAACCTATGCTTATTGGGTTCTTCCTTTTGGAATTTGCAATGCCCCAACCACTTTTCAAAGGGCTGTCCTAGCCATTTTCTCTAACTTGACCAATGATTGCGTGGAAGTCTACATGGATGACTTTACAGTCCATGGAAAAGACTTACAGGAAGCTTTGACCAGTCTAGAAAAATTCTTGATTAGGTGTAAGGAAACTAATCTTTCCCTAAGTAATGAAAAGTCAAAGATGATGCTCACTGAAGGTATTATTTTGGGACATCTGTTTCTGGAATGACAGTTGATCTGACAACGATTCATATTATCACACAAATCAAAATACCTTCCTCACAAAAGGAAGTTCACAGATTTTTAGGGCATGCTGGCTACTATAAAAGATTCATTCTGAATTTTACAAGACTAGCTACCCCTTTATTCAAGTTATTATATAAAGAACCCGAATTTAAGTGGGATGATGAATGCCAAATATCTTTTGATATTCTAAATAAAAAATTGTCAACTACCCCTGTATTAAGAGGACCAAATTGGTCCCTTTCTTTTCATATCTGTACCGATGCCTCAAGCACAACCCTTGGGGCAGTTCTTGGACAAAGGGAAAATCAAATGCCTTATTATATTTACTTTGTTAGTAAAAATCTATCTCTATTTGAAGTTAATTATACGGTCACAGAAAAAGAATTGCTAGTTGTGGTCCATACTATCAATAAATTTAGACACTATATTACAGGATATCAAGCTTTTGTAAACACTGATCATTCAACCATCAAATTCTTAATGAAAAAACTTGTAACAAATCCTAAAGTTACAAGATGGTTGTTATTATTACAAGAGGTCAATATCAACATTATTGATAGACCTGGTAAGGATAATATTGTGGTTGATTTCTTATCTAGAATGATTCATCTGGGAGATAACGCACCAGTAGAAGATAACTTTCCTGATGAATTTTTTTTTCTATTTCTACATCCACTCCTTGGTATGCAGATGTAGCTAACTATCTTGTGATAGGGAAGATGCCTCAGAAATTGTCTCCTAGAGAAAAACATAAATTAATTCAGCTAAGTGCAAACTACATGTGGCATGATGATTGTCTCTACAAAACATGACCAGATTTGGTAATCAAGAGATGTGTAAGGGAAGATGAAATTCATGATATTTTACAAGCCTACCATGATGGTCCTTATGGAGGACACTTCGCAGACAAGAGGACCGCTTATAAAGTTCTACAATCTGGTTATTATTGGCCTCATATTTTCAAAGATGCTAAAACCTATGTATCCAATTGTGATGAATGCCAACGAATGGGTATGCCTACTGCACGAGACCAAATGCCACTTCAAGCCCAAGTAGTCATTGAGACTTTCAAGAAATGGTCATTAGATTTTGTAGGTTCCATTAAACCTACATCTAAAAAGAAGAAGTACATACTTGTATGTACTGACTATGTGACTAAGTGGGTTGAAGCAAAAGCTTTACTAGCTGCAAGTGAAAAATCAGTGGTAGATTTCCTTTTTGATGAAATATTTACTAGATTTGGTGTACATTGAGAAATTGTGACTAATTAGGGAACTCAATTTACCTCTAATCTAGTCAAAACTGTTACAGAACAATACCAAATTAAACACAGGAAATCTACACCCTACCATCCATAGGAAACTAGACAAGTAGAATTTACCAACAAAGTTATTGAGTCCATTCTTACCAAAACAGTACAACTACACCACAAGGACTAGGCTGACAGATTACTAGAAGCCTTATGGGTTTATAGAATCACCTAGAGGAATACAACAGGACATACACCCTATGAGTTAGTGTATGGGAAGCAGGTACTTCTCCCCATAGAATTCTAGATCAAAACCTTTAGGACTGTAGTACAATTTGGCATGAACTTGGATGAAGCCCAACAACAAAGACTCTTGCATATTAATGAGTTGGATGAAATCGGGTAGGAAGAACTTCAAAGAAACACCCTCATTCAAGAGCAGAGAACAAAATGGCATGGCAAGTATCTCAAAAAGAAAAATTTTCAACAAGGAGATTGGGCCCTATTGTATGAAAACAGATTCAAGAACTTCAAAGGTAAGTTAACTACTCATTGGATGGGACCTTACAAAATTGACACTGTCTATGATAATGGTTCAATCAGGATAAAGACAATTGATGAACAATAGACACCACTACTTGTGAATGATCACCGGTTGAGAATTTATAACAAACCCCTATCAAAAGAGGATTTTTTTACTCATATACTACAAAATTTAGATATGCAGGTGATTAGTAAGGAAGGAGACCTTCCTCCTGATCCACATTGATTGATTGGTTTATTTTTAAAACTTTTGTACATAGGTGTGGATTGTGTTCTGTTAATAAGCTGAAGGTAATAAGGGATTCTTACCTCCTTTTGTTTTACTTTCTCATTTTATCTTTGTAAGTAGATTTCTATAATTTATTTGATCCTTCAAGAACTTGCTAAACATCATTTTGTAGGCATCAATAATAGATTGTTTTTCTCCAGTACCAGAAATCTTATTCTAGTCCTATACCAGAAGTCCTGTGCTGGTCTGGTACCAGAAGTCTGTCCTTATATGGTACTATCATGACACATCACCTAATTGAAAAGGAATGCTACGCATATTTCAAAATATTATGTCAATTAATATGAAGTATGAAGCCATGCATCAACCACTTAAGTTGGAAACAAGAAGTCGAATGCAACATCAGATGGCAGCCCTTATGAAGCAATAATTTCTTTTGGTTTTGTTGCTAACTAAAGGGAACTATCTTTAATTTCTTTTGGTTTTGTTGTTAGCTAAAAGGAAGAATTTTTAATTTCTTTTGGTTCTGTTGCTAGCTAAAAGGAAGTATTTTAATTTCTTTTGGTTGACAAAGAAGACATAATATTTACCTATGATTGTTAAAAGAACCATGCTTAATCTGCTTCAAAGTCTAGAGGTTTCCTTTATCTAGTATTTCACCATGATTAAAGGGATAAAAACTATATTATCCTACATGTAACTATCTCACCCTAACTAGACTTCAATAGTATTCATTGGATTATCTTTTCTAAAGAGTAACATATGAGTATATGAACACTCTCTGTCATGGGAACACTAGGAAAGTTTTTATGGAAGAGAATGTATCAGTGCCCTAAGGTAACTTTATTTCATTTTCTTATGGACAAACTCAGACAAAATTATACATTTGGATCTAATGTGCAATACAAAAGTTTATTTTACCTTCAGACAAATCTTTAAAGGCATCCAAATAAGAGAATATACCTTCCAAACCAATACCATCCCATCCTGTAAAAAGGTTTTTAGACGAGCCTCCCTTGTCACCATGAAAAATAACTCTTTAATAAAAATAGAAATAGGTGACTATGGACAAGAAGCCTCTGATGGAAAAAGGGTTTAAGAGACTAACCCGTTGGGATACTGAACAAGTCTGCTGGCAGCGGGTACCAGTCTATGGTATGACTAGGAAAACCCATCAGGGTATTGAACAAGCTTGTTCATAATGGGGCATTCTGCCTGGGGAGGGGATGTCTCTCACTAATTATCATAACTACCCCACCAGAGTACTGAACAGGCTTGCTGGCAGTGGTTTCTGGTTGAGAAATGTCTCATCTATACCTGTCTGATTAAAAAATTCACTTTTGTCATCTAAAAAGTGAACTCTACAAGCAAAGGTCATTGTTGACATTTATGAGATACAAACTCCAAATTAACAGACAAGACAATTACTACAAGAAAATGTCCATTTGAGAATTACCCTAAGTCAACTTTATCAGTCTGACATCTAAATCCTACATTACCTAAGAAGGAAAATTCTTAAGAGTGGAGCCCTAACTAGGGAGTCTAATCTACTTATACTGTGAAATTTATCCATAACATCTAATGATAGTAAATCTCTGAAGCAAGTTAGGTTGGATCTATTCTTCTGGAAAAAATATAAAAACCTCTCGGTTGTCACTGCTGAATGCTACCCTTGTTAATAAGTCATCAAAAGAAAGGCAATTTCAATTTTTTAGGCATGTGATCATATGCTAGGTGATAAATGTACTTTTGGAATTTGATTTGGTTTCTTTTCTCTTATCATCTTTTCTCCATTATGATACAAAGTGTTGAATCTTCTTGCATAAGGATATGAAGCATCCTTGGCATGGGGGAGGGTCAAAGAGCTCCTTCAAAACTCTTTTTCAGACTCACATCTCATCTTCAGAAACCAACATGTTCACCCTACAATGATGCAGAACTAGACACAAAAGAAGATAAGCACAGAATAAAGAAGTTTCATGAAGTACAGGAAATTCCAATACCAAGCTTCCAGAAAACTCCATCCTAAAAAAGATGAACTCTGACAATCTACAAGCTTCAAATACAAAGGAAATCACATATGCTATGCGTATTCACTATACAATGGTAAAATTAAAGGTAACATGGTATTATTTATTTTCCTTTGGTTATAAAACTACAATAGGCATGAAAATGTATACTAGATCTTATGACCTTAGTGTTAAAACCATGCACCTAAC
>ML858326.1:9244-22839 GCA_009831015.1 Picea engelmannii
CAGAAAGAATGGAAGAATTCTCATTAACCAATTGAATAATAGATAATTTACACATGAAATACTATGTATAACTCAACCAATGCACACTGGAGGAGAAGCCAATGCGCCATAGTGGTGGTATAGAGTGATATAGACACACACCAACATTTACAGAAGTAAACTGCCACCTAGTCTAGTCTCTTGGGCAGTTACGGGAGTGAACTACCAC
The DNA here is from genome assembly GCA_009831015.1 of Picea engelmannii. Taxonomy (NCBI): domain Eukaryota; kingdom Viridiplantae; phylum Streptophyta; class Pinopsida; order Pinales; family Pinaceae; genus Picea; species Picea engelmannii. The sequence continues at coordinate 9,453 of ML858326.1, forward strand.
CTAGTTGAGTTAACTAGTCTATTAGTCTTCAGTTAACTGACTGAAATAGAGTGAAGTGAGGAGGATATTAGGGAAACATAAGTAATGTGCTAGTCTGGTGATGATCCCAAGGACAATGCACATTAGCTAGTGATGATCCCAATGTTGCATGGTGACAATACCAATGTAGCATCTAGACTTCACTCAACTGATCATATTGAAGTGTGAACTGAAGAGAATATTCTCCATAGAGGAATATTCTTCCTAAAATATAGGATATTGAATAATGACTAATAAACATAGGAAAAACCTTAAGAAAAAGAAATCCTAGGTGTGTGTGAAGTAACTCCAACACCCCCCTGAACATCACTATGGTGAAAATAAAGAATGGGTCCCGACAACGAGGCCATGTTAGGTACCCAAATACAAAAGATACACTGAAATAAAATGAGGAAAGAGGGAAAACCTCATGGGAACCCCCCCCTCTCAAAGTACAATGTATGTAAAAAGAAGAATTGGCAGTTGTTAGGCAACTGTGCCCTTCACTCCAAGACGACTGCATAGAGAATGGAACTTATGCTCAGTGAAGGTCTTGGTGAAGGTGTCTACAGTCTGTTCTGCTGAAGGAAATAACTGCAGGTTGATGATACCCTCATGTACTAAGTCCCAGATGCAGTGCATGTGGATCTCAATGTGCTTTGTCCGATGCCTCTGAACTGGATATCTGTATAAATTCAAAGTGCTTTGGTTGTCACACTAGATGACGATCAATCGATGAAATTGAATTCCCAACTCAGTGAAAAAATGTTGTAGCCACATATCCTGAATGGTTATGTTAACTACCTGTTTGTACTCTGCCTTAGATGAATATAGAGAAATAGAAACCTACTTATTGCTCGACCAACAGATTGGCCCAAAACTAAGACTCAGTGAGTAACCAGATGTGGACTTGTGATCAATGTTGTCTCTAGCCCAGTAAGAATCATTGAATCAGATGATGTCCAATGTAGAGTCTGCTACATAATGAATCCCAAAGGTGATGGTGCCTTGTACGTATCGAAGGATACACTTTGCATCCTTCCATTGCAGCTCATGCGGCTCCTACATGAACCTGGAAACTGTGCCAACTGCATAGGAGAGGTCTAGTTTGGAGTGTGTGAGATACAACAAGATCCCCACTAGTTTTCTATACAGTGTTCTTTCAACCAGTGGAGTGTCCCCACCATCCTCAAGTTTGACTCCTGATAGGAAAGGAGTTGGAGTAGACTTGCACTCTGTCATGTGAAATCTCTCAAGGAGATCTCGTCCATACTTGGCCTGAGACAGTTTGATTCTTGATGCATCTTGACTGATCTTGAGTCTAAAGAAGAAGTGTAGTGGACCGATGTCCGTCATCAAGAACTTGTCATGTAGAATCCTATTGACTGCAGCAATCACTAAAGTCGAGCAACCAGTGATCAACAAATCATCAACATACAGAACTAGGAGTAGAAGTGAGTCAGCCATCCTGAGCATGTAAACATTAGGGTCTGACTTACAATGTACAAAGTTTTGTGATAGTAGGTAGGAGTCCATCTTGGCATACCATGACCTCAAAGCCTGCTTGAGGCCGTAAAGATACTTATTCAGTCGACAAACCAAAGATGAATCCTGCATAAATCCCTAGGGTTGGGCCATATAGATCTCCTCAGAGAGATCGCTGTGAAGAAATTCATTCTTCACATCCATCTGATGGACTTCCCATCCCTTGGCTTTCGCAATGGAAAGTGCCAAACGTATGGAATCCATCTTCTCTACTGGAGCAAAGGTCTCATCATAGTCAATGCCATGCACCTGCTGAAAGCCTTTGGAAACTAGCATGGCTTTGTATCTGATAATCTATCCATCCGCTATGCTCTTGGTCCTGTATACCCATATACACCTGAAAGTTTTCTTTCTAAAGGAAGGGGAACTAGATCCCAAGTCTAGTTATCGAGGAGGGAGTTGTACTCCTTCTGCATGGTGGATTCCCAAAAGGGATTTCTAGCAACCTCGCCATAAGACTATGGATCTGAAGACTGAACCAAGAAAATATGTCTGGGTGGAAATGGTTCAGTGGTAGTGAGTGCAAGAGGAGGCTCTTATAAATCATATCAATTCCTCCTAGTATCAGCTGGATCCCCAACAATATCCCCTTCATCCTGAAGAGTAGTCTGAGCCCACTCGGGCCTCGACTCTGGCTCTACATCTGCATCTGCATGCACTGACTCTGCATCTAACTCTACTGACTCTGTATCTAGATCATATAAATTCTTTGAATCAGAACTCTCATCTAAAGAAGAGTCAACATGTGCATGCTCATCATCTCTGATAGGTGGAAGAACAAAGGAGTCTGCATGTGGTTGCTGAGTTACATGCAAGACACTTTTCTCAAATTGGACACTTTATTCAATGATGAGACGATCCAAGGAAATATCAATAAGTCTGTATCCCTTCACATCGTTAGGGTATCCAACAAATATACACTCTGTTCTTTGTGTATCAAGTGCCTTCCTCTTTTTAGAGGGAATCTAGCCCTATGCACATGAACCGAAAATATGAAAGTGGGTCACTTCCGGTTTGAGGCCGCTCCAAGCCTCGTAGGGGGTCTTATCCTTGACAAATCTATGGAGAGATATGTTTTGGATGTAGGTTTCACAATTAAGTGCTTCAGCTGATAATCTCTGTGGAAATGAATTTTCATGTAGCATGCAAGATGCCATCTCTTTTAGAGATCTGTTTTTCCGCTCAACAACTCCGTTTTGCTGTGAAATATAGGGAAATGTGTGTTGCAATTGAATCCCTACCTCATGAAAAATATTTTTGATATCATGGTTGACATACTCTCCCCCATTATCAGTTCATAGGACTTTGATTTTCTTTCCTGACTGTGTCTCAACTAGGGCTTTGAAATCTTTGAGGCATTGAAAGACCTCTGATTTTTTCCTCAGAAAGAAAATCCATGTGAAGTGTGAGAAATCATAAACAAAAATGAGCACGTACCTTTTTTGTTGATTGATGGATGTGGAAAAGGGCCCCTGAGGTCACTATGGATCAGATCTAAAGGAGAGGAATCTCTCTGAGTCTTTCCTTTGTCGAATTTCTCTTGAGGGTGTTTTCCAAGAACACATCCCTCACAAATTCCTTTGGAGAAATGGATGTCTGGTAGACCATCAACCAATAATTTCTTGCTAAGTTGTTTCATATATATGAAATTTAAATGCCTGAACCTTTCGTGCCATATCCTATTGCTTTCATCAGCATGGGTAAGTAGTAAAGCAAAATCTGGTTCAATAAATTCAGAAAATGTGTAAATCTTAGATTGATGATTTACCTCACCAGTAGCAACCTTGGAATTGGTTTGCATGTCATAGATGTCCACTGCATCAGGTGTGAATATGAATTTCTTTTTGATGCCAGATTTTTTCATTTGATAGACGGAGAGAATATTGACGAAAATTTTGGGAATGTGTAATACATTTCTGAAGCTTCCGTTGGTGAGTTCAATCCTTCCTTTGTCGGTGACCTTGACTGGAGAGTTTTCCCCCATCAGAATAGGAGGAAATTTTCATGCATCCAATTAATAATAGACTGCTTTTGTGGCAACCATGTGATGTGATTCTCTTGAATCTACGATCCAAGCGTCAGGAGAGGAGTTGATGGAAATCAAAGCATGGATAGAATTTCCTTTCTTGGGATTCCGATGTTCTGGCTTCTTATTCTTGGAACCCTTGGGGATATGATCTCCAAGTTTGTTTTGATAAATTATTTGAGTCATTATATCTATCTGTTTCTTTATACAAGTAGATTCTAGATGGAATCCTTTTTGGCAGTATGTGCATTTCTCTCCTTTTCTTCCCTTTGAACCTTTGAATCTGGAGGCATCGTTGAAGGGTTTTGAGTACTCTTCCTTCTTCGAATTTGCATGAGATTTCCTTTTATCTTTATATTTAGATTTTTATATTGATGACTACTGCCATATTTCACAGTAAGTGCATGTGCCTTTGGGCCTTTGATTTTTCCCATGTTGATGAGCTTGGTCTGCTCTTGTGTCAGAGATTCGATAAATTCCTCAAGAGAAGGCATCTTCCAGGTGGCTCCAGAGGTGAATTTAACTGAATGGAATGTGGATACAAACATTGATAATTTATGACCAAGTTTGGAGAGAATGGTGAGAACAATTTGTTTCTCCTCCTTAGATTTATCAACCCCACAAGCCTTGAGTTGCAACAGTAAATCCTTATATTTTGTAAAGAAATCTTGGAGATTGTCGAAGATTTTTGGATCTAATGTGAGAAATTACACCTAGAGCATGTGTCCCCTCATCTCATCCTATTTTCCAAAAATCCATTCCATGGTGGTCCGAGCTTCATTGGGGGTTTTACAGGAAGATATATGAAAGAGGAGATCGGGAGAAATGAGACTGCAAATTGTTCTAAATGCTTCATCCATTCGATTTAGATACTTGGATTTTTCTATGGCTGATGTTGGTTTTGTCTCTGTGTTCATGGTTAACCTGTACAATCCTCTGCTTTGAAGATGCATGATAATCTTCTCCTTCCATGCAAATTAATTGTAAGGTGTAAGAATGAATTCTTTTGAAAATTTCATTTTTCCACTGTCTTCAATCTTCGGTACCTGCAAACATAATTTGGTGTGTCTTTTCACTAGTAGTCCATTGGCTCTGATACCATGTAAATTTTTTGAACCTACACATAATATATCTAGCTGGGAATTGACATACACAGTTGCAAAGAAAATAGAAGAAAGGAGAAGCAAGAGAGAAAGAATGGAAGAATTCTCATTAACCAAATGAATAATAGATAATTTACACATGAAATACTCTGTATAACTCAACCAATGCACACTGGAGGAGAAGCCAATGCGGCATAATGGTGGTCTAGAGTGATATGGACACACACCAGTAGCTACAGGCATAAACTGCCACCTAGTCTAGTCGCTCGGGCAGTTACGGGAGTGAACTGCCACCTAACTGGGTTAACTAGTCTATCAGTCTTCAGTTAACTGAATGAAATAGAGTGAAGTGAGGAGGAGATCATGGAATCATGATTTATGTGATAGTATGGTGATGATCCCAAGGAAAATACACATTAGCTTGTGAAGATCCCAATGTTGCATGGTGACAATACCAATGTAGCATCTATACTCCACTCAACTGATCATACTAAAGTGTGAACTGAAGATAATATTATCCCTAGAGGAATATTCTTTCTAAAATATAGGAGACTGAATAATGACTAATAAACATAGGAAAAACCTTAGGAAAAATAAATCCTAGGTGTGTTTGAAGTAAATCCAACATGTCCTTCATGAATTGATGAAGAAATAACTTGTATTCTAATGGCTAGAATGTTTTATCCTATGCATGTTTCTAATAGTAATTATTACATGCACGTTTCTTGCAGAATTAGAGGTACATAAAACATATTTAGTTCTTATATGAGGACTGGTGTTATGGATGATTCTCAAAGATATTATAGCCACGAGGAAGAGGTCATAGGTTTTCATGTTAGCATGGGGACTGCTAAGATAGAGTCAAATTGAGGAAGGGATAGGCAAGAGACTGACACTATGAGAAGCCTGCATAAAGGAGTGCAGAACTATAGGGATCATAATGAAAGAGTCATGAAGGCTCAGGAATAGATACTTCAAAGTTTGAATACATTTCATAAGAAAGTCAACAAGGACTCTGCCTCTAAGCAAGAAACTAGTGCTAGACAAGTATCAACATCAAGATCCCATAGAAAAACAGATGATCATGGAAATGATAGGAAATCAATAAGCATGAGAAGACGCCATCATTATCCAAAGAAGTCCACTAGAAGGACTCATACAAGTTCAGGGCTAAGGAGAATCCCAAGTGTGTCTCATGTTTGGAGGCAAAGGAGAAGGCCTAAGGAAAACATCTTGAAAGGTGAACTCAGGAAAATTAAGCCACCAAATTTCAATGGTGAGCACAAAAAAAGAGAAGAGGCCGAGGCCTAACTGTTGGAAATGAATAAATATTTCTAGCTACATGATTACCACTCTCGGGTAGAAGCTAGAATTTCCACCTACCACTTGCAAGGAAAGGAATCCATGTGGTGGGATCAACTTAAGCAAGCCAATAACCTTGATCAGAATAGGATCTCATGGAGGCAATTCAAAGGATATTTCCCAGAGAGATATTTGTTTGAGCATTACTATGAAAGAAAGATGAAATAGTTCTTTGAACTCAAGTTGGGAACCATGACAATGGACGAATATGAAAAGAGGTTCTTTGAATTGTTGAAGTATGTTGACTTCATCAAGGATGAGAAGGTCAAAATCCAAAGGTTTCTAAGTGGGTTACCATCCTTCTATAGTGACAAGATTCAATATGATAATACCAAGAATTTGGAGGAATCCATAAGGAGAGCAAGGCATCTTTATGACCAAAGCAAAGGAAGGCCAATGTTCCAAAAGGATTGGAATGAAAAGATGAAAGGGAAAAAGGATCAAAGGTAGAAAGATTTTAAGCCACCATTTTCAAAAACAACACCCAAGAAAATCAACAAGGTCAAGTAGCCCAAAATGAGCACAAGAATGCAGATTCATTTGGGAAAAGGCCAAGCAGGCATCCTTTTCAATGTTGGGTATGTGAGTGAAATCACTTATATAGGGACTACCCTCACAATGAATAAAGAATGAGGATTGTCCACGACATTCAAGAGGCTGAAACAATGGAAGACATCAGAGGAAACATGCCAAGGATTTATGTAGCCTTGGACAACAAGCACACAAAATATCAATCTCCCATGATTAAAGTGGAAGGTAAGATTGACAACTAGCCTATAGAAATTTTAATTGATTTTGGAACTATCCATAGTTACATAAATTCTAACATTATTGAAAGATTTCACTTGCAAAGAAGTAAGCATAAGAAATCTTAGTTAGTTCAGTTAGCGATAGGAGCTAACAGAAAGATCAATGAGTTGGTTAAAGATTGTCTGATATACATGAATGGAATCAACACAAAGGTGGATGTAAACATCATATCATTGGGTTCATACGATTTCCTAATTGGCATGGATTGGTTGGAAAAACACCATTGATCCCAGTGGATATTAGTGGCCACCCACCTATTCCAACTGGTTTCTTTTGACAGTTTTAGTTCGTCATGTTCTTCTGTAATTATTTGTAATTGTGGGTTATACACTTTCGGAGCTGTCTAAATCCCTACACAGCTTCCAGGTGGAGATTCGTGGCTACCCACATAATCCAACTGGCTTAGTTTGAGATTTTTCATGTCACTACATCTTTCTGTACTTCCAGGGCCGTTGTGGGGCCCTAAACAATGTTTTTTTGGCTTTCCATAGTCAAAATGTAGACTAAGTCACATTTTTATGGCATAATGTGTATTTCTCTAAAAGTCCTTTCCAACAGGCTATCACGCACCTAAAACAAAGGTCGTATGCAAAAGTTACGACCTCGGGAATTTGAGGTACCAACGTTTTGCGTTTCATCTCCTAGGGTTAGGTTTTTTGATGTCTAGGGTTTTTTCATTCATGAGTAATGTTAAAAAGGAATTTGGAGACTCATTGTAATCATTCTGGTCAAATGGATGTGCGTAGCATCCACATCTCTTCTCAAAGATAGCTACCACCATTCGAGCAAGTTGTTTTCAGTTCTGTAGTTTTACAGTTTCAACCTATTTTATTTATTCAATATAAGTTATTCTTCACTGGATATTTGTTGTTGTTCTTTGTATTTTTGTGTTATTGTATTCAACTTGTTATTCATTTTGTTCTGCTCATAAATATGGATCAGTGGTATCAGAGCGGTCTGCTCTTCATTTATTTTTCTTCGTGCATGTCTACGACAAGATCTGGGTAAAAGAAGTTGGGACTCGAACCAGTCGATCATTTGCAATATCGGTTGCATTGAGCCCGATAGCAACCCGTGGGGGAAAATAAAGATGATAGAGTAGGAGATCCTTTTAAAATGTTTCTCAAGGAAACCCTTGTGCAAAAAAGGAACAAAATGATGGACACCTTTGCACAGATCCTTCGGCCGCTGCCCACAGGAGACACATCTTCATCAAGCGACCATGCAACCCCCTTCAAGGTACATGTAAATTTTGATATTCCATTATTTGAAGGAGTGATAGATGTGGATGCTATAGATAAATGGTTGAATCTACTCGAAGGGTATTTTTCGGTCCACAATTGTTTTGATAGACAAAAGATTACTTTTGCACTCCTCAAGGTCATCTCCCATGTTAAGGACTGGTGGGATACTTAATCTGAGAAAAGGGCCATAGAGGAATATAGAATATTTGAAATCGCACCCACATGGGATTCCTTCAGGGATACCATTAAAGAAAAATACTACCCTGTTGGAAGTTACGGGGACCAGTACACAAGATGGACCACCCCGTGTCAAGAAAGGGACCAAACCGTACCAGATTTAACCAATATTTTGCATACCCTGCACACCAAATTGGGTATCAAAGACTCTGAATGACATTCGATTATCAAATATTGCGATTGTCAACATAGATACATTCAAACAAAAATGGAGTTTCTGGACATCGCATCATTAGGTACTTCTTATATATGTTGTCAAGATTGAGAAAAAATTTAAGCAAAAGAGGTGAGAGTTTGGATCTGCAAACTCCTCACAGCCGAAGCAGGGAAAAGGAGGCCCCAAACCACAAAACAAGGGATAGAGAAAATATGGCCACTCTCAGGAAAACCAGTCCAAGCCACAACACACGAAGGGTAAGGAGAAGTCAAAGAAGGACACAGGAAAATGGTGTGAATACCATAAAATCCCTTGGAACAACACCGAAGAATGCCACTTCAAGTAGTCACTGGTGGCTGATATGAAAGATTTTGAGTCAGAGGTAGATTCTGAATTCAAATCAAATCCAGAAGGAGGGAAGCAGATTATCGTTGCTGAACCCAGTGCTATTATTTCTACCACCAAAGTCCAGCCAAGCGAACTAGAAGAACCAGAGGATGGGGAACGCCTCTTTCACTCACAAATGTGGGTAAAGGGGGCTACACTTCATTTCATTGTCGATAGCGACAATCAGAAGAACCTGATATCAACAGAGTTCATCAAGTGGATGGACCTGCCAAAGACACTACACCCGCATCCCTACACCATCAGCTGGCTTCGCCAAGGAAGAGATATCCACGTCAACCAACAGTGTCGTTTGGCCTATGAAATCAAGCCTTTCAAAGATGAGGTATTGTGTGATATTACTCCCCTTGAAGTTTGTGATGTTATTTTAGGACAACCATATTTTTGGAAGTGACATGTTGTGTATGTGTCTAGACCCCGTAGTGTTATTATTACTTTGGGTAGACAATTGTACAGGATACCAGAGGTAGCTTTGCCTACCTCTATTTCTTTAATCTCTGCTAAGCAATGCAGTAAGGTCATTTCACAAACTGGGAAGTTCGTATTATTTGTGATCCATTCTCACAGTAAGTAGAAGGTCTCCACCACATCTGTGGCCTCTACACAGAGCCTCTCCTTGCAATAGAAGCAAGTGGATGGGATCCTGGAAGAGTACAGAGACATCTTCTCCTCACCCACCAGGGTACCGACGTACTTCCAAATCAAGCATATGATTGATCTAACCCCAAGTGCACCTCTTCCTAATGGACCGGTCTATCATCACTCGCTGATGGAAAATGATGAAATCAAGTGTCAGATCCAAGAACTCCTTCAAAAGGGGAACATCAGACCCAACTCCTCCCCTTGCGGAGGCCCAATTTTACTGGTGTAGAAGAAAGACATGACCTAGTGGATCTGCATTGATTACAGATCATTAAACAAAATCACAGTCAGGGACTGGTACCCAATTCCCAGAATTGATGACCTTCTTGATCAACTCAAAGGGGAAAATTTCTTCAACAAGATTGACCTAAAGTATGGCTACCACTAGGTTCCCATAGAACCAACTGATGTATGGAAGACAACTTTCAAATCTAAATAAGGTCTCTTTGAATGGTTGGTCATGCCCTTTTTCTTAACAAATGCACCAACCAATTTCATGAGGTTGATGGATGATGTATTGAGACCCGTCACCAACTCTTTTATGGTGGTATATTTGGATGAAATCCCCATATTCAACAAAACTTGGAAGGAGCACATGCAACATATTCAGCAGGTTTTGAGCACTCTGCGGCAGCACAAGCTATATGCCAACTTGGAAAAATGGTCCTTTGGCATGAACAAGGTCCAATACTTGGTTTACATTGTTGATGAGCATGGGGTACATGTTGATCTATCTAAGATCCAAGTCATCTGTGACTGGCCAGCCCTGATCTCACTAACCGAGCTTCAAAGCTTCTTGGGACTTTCCAACTTCTACCGACGGTTCATGTTGGGATTCTCTCATATTGCATGGGCCATCAACCAAGTCACCAAGGGCGGTGGCAGGGAAAATTTCATGTGGGGGAAAGAAAAAAATGATCATTTGATGATCTGAAGCCTCGCTTGTGCTCAACTCCAGTACTCTCCTTACCCGATCTACAACTATCGTTTGAGATTGACACTGATGCATCCAACTATGCTGTAGGCACAATTCTCACTGAAAACGGTCATCCAGTAGCATACTAGAGTGAGACACTCTCAGATACTTTATGGAAATACCCCACCTATGACAAGGAAATGTATTCCATTGTACAAGCTTGTCCTCAATGGAAATAATACATTATGGGAAAGGAGACAATCATCCACACTAATCACAAGCCTCTGTATTTCATAAAGACATGGGGGAAGTTGCAGAATGACCACCATCAGAAGTGGTCCACCTACATGCAACAGTTCCATCTCAACATCAAGTATAAGACAAGGAGAACAAATCGTGTGGTTGACTTCCTTATTCGACCTTCCGTGGCTACACTCACCACTATGATCCATTCCTGTGTGCATGAGTCATCTGAGTGGCCCCAACTTTATCAGAAAAATCTGGACTTCTCCACCACCTATCAGCTCTTGGGTACATGCGCGAATGTCATCAATTTTCACATTCAGGATAGACTGTTATTCCATCTAGGCTATCTCTGTGTTCCTGCAAGCGAGTGTGTAAAGCTAATTTGGGAGTCTCACTACAGTCAGATGGAAGGACATTTTGGCATGGAGAAAACTATGGTTTGTTTACAAAAACATTTTTATTGGCCAAAACTTCGACAGGATGTCAGCAAGTATATCAGATCTTGCACTGCGTTTGCCATTTCCAAGTTATCCATCAAGAAGAAAGGCTTAAACACCCCTCTTCCTACTCCTTAGAGGCCTTGGGAATCCATTTCTATGGATTACATGTCTGGACTTCCATCCACCAAGCAAGGAAATGATTGTATATTTGTGGTAGTTGATCAATTTTCGAATATGGCCATTGTCACAGCCTACAAGAAGAGCATCACAACGACAAATACTACCAAGCTCTTCTTTGAACGAGTGTGGGTCCATTTTGGGATACCACATACCATCATCTCTGATCAAGACAACAAGTTCCTCAACACATTTTGGTTGAGTCTCTAGTCACTATTGGACACCAAGCTCACTAAATCCATTGCCTTCCACCCTCAAACCGATGGCCAAACAGATATCATCAATCGAATGATTGTGCACATCCTGTGCATGTATAACTCTAAGCATCCGCGTACATGGGATGAGAGTCTTCCCTATGTTCAATACAACTACAACAGGGCTCTCCATTGCTCCACTGACCATAGCCCCTTTCAGGTGGGACTGGGATTCCAACCCTTGGGTCCCATTGATGTTGCACTACCTCTTGCAACAACACAAACATATTATTCCCATGTTTATTCTGAGGCTGAAAAAGCCACCAGATTCATTGAGAGGATTCAACACATCCACCAACATGTCCAGGAGATTTTGCAGAAAACCAATGCTAAGTACAAGCAGCACCATGATCAACACTGGGTACCACACAAATTTCAGGTGGGAGACAAGGTCTGGTTACATTTTGTAGAAAGAACGCCTTACAGGGCACCATCATAATCTTCATCCACTTCTCTATGGGCCTTACACTATCACCAAGGTTGTGGGTGACAATGATTTTGAGCTCAACACTCCCCCCTTCCTTGGCTTGCACCCAGTTTTCAATGTGGACCTCTTTCGGCCATATTTTCCACCATCACTGGACACCTCGGAGGTCGCAGAACAATTGACACCAACATAGATCAACCCTGACTACATGGAACATGTGTAACATCCCACTCTTTCACGCACTGAGAGAACTTATTATTTGAGGACACTTGCTTGCAAGTGATCCAAAGTATTATACTATTCGGCGGATGATTATGATTATGAGACATTATGGATATGATGAAATGTTATTTTGTTGTTTTGACATAGACAGGTGCTATTGACTGGGCTCTCCAGAGTGTGCAGGACTGTGGACCTCGAGGATGCAAAGGCATCGATGGAACCCTTGGACTCTGGATCGAGTGAGGGAGTGAACTATTGGGTTTTTATTATTGTTGATATGACATATGCACATCTGATTAGATGTTATGATGATTGATTTTAATTTTGACATGATTCATTGATGATGAAGGTTGACGATAACTTGCCGACTAGACTCACATGTGGAGTAGAGGGGTCACGCATGACAACTAGAGACATTGAGGGAGAGGTGTGGACAACATCCCTGCCACAACCTATTAGCACTCATGTCGTGTCTCAAAATGTAGGTTAACGATTACCTAGTTCTAGAAGACCCACGATGCCGTGAGGACAGATTGCGACATTCGCTCATGATGATTCTAAGGGGTGTGCAATAAGGCATGGGCCTTATTCTTTAGAGGCCCTTAGTTTCCTACAAGATCACCTGGCGGAGTATTGACTCCAGGGGTTTTTGATGTCTACCAAGTCAGTCAAGAGGTGAGTGGCACCCTTGGAGCACATAGTGCGTCCTGAAGGGCACGTCGCGCAAGAAAACGGAAAGAGGCGAATGGCACCCTTGGAGCACGTAGTGTGTCTTGAAGGGCACGTCGCACAAGGGAAACAAAATGAGGCGAGGGGCACCCTTGGAGCACCTAGTGCGTCCTGAAGGGAACGTCACATTGTTAACTAATAAGTGAATAAACCTAGATGGCCTTAGAACGAATGATGTGATAAGAAAATTTTAAAAACAAATTCCCGAATAAAAATGTCACCCAGCCCCGGAAATTAAAATCTAGGTCTAAGTGATACTTGTGGTAAAATAATAATAATAATAATAATAATAATCATTAAACATGTGACGAAAAGGGGGTAAGAAATTCGATTAATTTATTAAAATCTAATTATATTGAGGGATTAAAATTTTAAAAGGGAATTGATTGTTTGTTACATATGCTAATTAAAATTTATTAATTAAAAA
>ML858329.1:0-11080 GCA_009831015.1 Picea engelmannii
AATACTAGAGTATGAGGCTCTTCTTATTATTATTTGTGTTCTTCTATACAGTCTAATTCATTATCCTTCAATTCAAACTCTATTTTCTTTGATTCTTCCTCCCTTTGTACAACTTCTTGTTTGAAAACATCTTTGATTTCTCTAAATACCACATCTTGGCTATACACTACCTTCTTAGTTTTTGGGTTCCAAATATTATAACCTTTCATACCATATTTATATACAATAAGATACACCTTTAAGTCTTTTATCTAGCTTACTCATATTTTCCTTTGAAACATGTACATAAGCGTCACAACCAAAAACCCTAAGATGTGTCAGAGAGGGTTTCTTACCATTCGATACCTCGCATAGAGTCGTGTCATCCAACGTTGATGAGGGTGATTGATTTACTAGGTAACATGTGATGTCCACTACATCTACCCAGAATTCTTGTCCCAACCCAGCACCACTGAGCATTATTATTTCTTTTTCCATAAGCATCATGTTCATCCTTTCTGAAACTCCATTCTACTAAGGTGCATATCGAGTAGCTTTCTTCCTTTCTATACCATACTTCTTACATAATTCCTTGAATTCATTCCTGCAAAATTCTCCGCCATTATCTATCCTCAACACCTTAATTTTATTCTTTGCCTGATTTTCACGAAGAACCTTAAACTCTTTAAATTTTTCAAAGACTTTAGATTTATTCCTGAGAAAAAAAATCCATGTCTTCCTCAAGAATTCATTAATAAATGAGAAATAGTACACATATTTTCCTAGTGATAGAATCGTCATAGGACCAAACACATCAATGTACACCAACTATAAAAATCCCCCTATCATCGTAGCACCATAGGGGGATATTACCCAATTATGCTTCCCATACAAGCAATGTTCACATAAATCAATATCTAGAGAGAAATTTGACAGAACTTCAACCATACCTTTACCATGTAGTACTTGAATCCCATTCTCTCTGATATGCCCCAGTCTTTGATGCCAAAACATGGTCTTTTCTCCAAATACTACAGTATTTTTTAATTCTTCAGCTCTAATATTAGGAACAATGAAACTATTGCACCCAACACTAATAGTGCTTCCCAACATCTTGTATAAAGTTCCAATCTGAACTCCCCTCAACGACACCATTTCTCCTTGAACGATCCTATAGGTTTCCTTTTCAAACACTAATTTTAAACATGCATCGTCCATCTTCCTTACAGAAATCAAATTACTGGACAAGGGATGTTCAAAACACCATGGAATGTTCTAATCCTACCATCCATAAGCTTCAAATTGACTTTTCATCATCCTATGATTTTGGTTGTCAATTCATCTTCGAGAAAAACATCACCCCCATCATACTTTTCATACTCGCAAAATCACTCCCTATGAGGAGTCGTATGAAAGGATGCACCTAAGTCAACCAACCATGTCTCATGATCTACATGTGTGCTTGAAGAATCCAAGTACACATCCCCTCCTTCATCTATGAAGGTTTTTTATTCTATAGAAGGGGAATCATATGATCCCTTCCCTCTCTCAACACTTTTGTATCTATATTTTTTCTTGTGATGCCCTTCTTTTCCACATCTCCAACACACCTTTATGAATTTTCCTAGAGATTTATATCTTCCTCTAGATTTATATCTCCCACTTGAGGAATTATTTTTATTTCTTAACTAGGAGAGTCCTCTTACAAATAAGTCATATGTGCTTTGGCTTTCCATGTTTTTCCACCTCATCTCCTCCAACAACAAGGATGAGACCACATAATTGAAACTTAAAGTAGTTTCATTACTTCCTATGGACACAACCAGACTATCCCACGAGTCTGGGAAAGAGAACAATAAACCTATACACTTATCTTCATCTAAAATCTTAAAATCAACAGAAAATAACTAACTTAACATAGTATTGAAGAAATTTATATGCTTTGTTACTAAGTCTCCATATTTCATCCTCAAGTTGTACAGCTTATAGCATAGGAAAATTTTGTTTACCAAGGACTTAGACTGATACAAATCCCCCAACTTATTCCATAATGCCTTGGTTGTAGCTTCCCCTCACACATTCAATAATATTGAATCTAAGAGACACAACTGGATTGTTCTCTTTTCTTTCCTATCCAACTTTGTCCAGTATTTTGTTGACATTCCCATAGGTGTGGTACTTAGATCTATAATGACCCGTTGATCTTTTTCTACCAAAAGATCTTCTATATTGAACTTGCAAAGCTCAAAATCTTTCCCATTAAATTTTTCGATCTCTATTTTTGAATTTCTCACCATTTATTTTCACCACAAGAATCAATACCACAGATCTCCCACTGTAACACAAACCCAATCCAAACCCTCAGCCACAAAGGCGTCACCTTGAAACCAATAACTTCTCTAATACCAACTGTAAGTTTTAAACCTTTTTATAATAATGCAATGCACACACATATTCTTAACATGGAAAAGAAAACAATTGCAATCACACATATACACATAGATTTACCCTCCAAACCATTAACCATAATGAAAAAACCATGGGTTGAAATATCATGCACGACTAAACTGCCAAAGGAGAAAAAAATGCTCCCTCCAAAGGAGAAAGACCGCCCAAAATTTTGGTGAATAAACCCAAAAAAAAAACGGGGGCTCCACCCTTGAAACCCCTAATAAAGTGACCCGCAATATTGAAAAGAATATAACACATACCCAACATGGATGGATTCTCCATTTATAACCAAAATCTAGATTTGTCGTGAGAACCAACACAAGACAACTTTTTTTTGTCCTTGGGGCACTTTTACATACCGAAAAATGTAATTTGGTCTCAAAAATGGTGGGGCTACTTTCCAGTGGGTCGTGTCCTATGATTTACATGATCTCAAACACATCAATGAAACATATCTCAATGATTTCGCTACACACTCCCGTAAGAGAGAAAATAATTCTGAGCACCTCTTCCTTGTGTGTGAAAGATGTCAATAATATCATATTTGTTTGAATCCTCATAAATACATATTATATGCCCTATTGGAGTGTTTATTGGGTTTCATTGTGTCAAACAAAGGGATCATGGTTTATCCACTTAAAGTTTAGGAAATAGTTCAATTGCCTCCCCCTCACAACATTTTTCAATTACAAAATCTTGAAGGAAAAGCCAATTTTCTGCGGTGCTTTATAGCTAATTACGTTGCGCTTACCAAGGGATTTATGCACTTGTTGGAGAAGAGGTTCCCATTTGTTTGGGATGATTTATCACAATGATCATTCAATGCTTTGAAAAGGGAAATTGTGTCTACCCCCCTGCTTAGTCCTTCAAACTATAGAAAAGATTTCTTATTATATCTTGTAGCATTAGAATCAACCATTAGAATGGTTTTGGTTCAAGAAGATGATATGCTCTAATATCATGTTATTTGTTACCTCAGTAGAATATTAATAGGACCTAAACTTAAGTTTTCTCACGTAAATATATTGGCTTTGGTGGTAGTTCTTGTCGTTCAATGACTTCATCATTATATCCTCCTTAGAAAAATCATTGTTATTGTTTATGTAAACCCTTTTCAGTTCATCTTGACCCGATGAGTTATTGGGGATATGTAGAACAAATGGATTGTCATTTTGCAAGAATTAGATCTTGAATTTGCATCAGTTAAGTCTAAAAAGTATTTTATTTTCGTCGAGTTAATGTTGGAGTTCCTTTGAGAGGATGAGGGTACTATTGAAACTAACTCATTTCCATATGAGCATCTACAACTCATTTCCTCGAGTGATCCTTTTTATGGAGATATACTCATCTATCTCCATACTCATAAATTCTCTTATAATTCCTTGTGAGATGAGCAACATCACATTTGTCACCTCGCCAAAAAATACCTCATTATCGGCAACACTCTATATCATCGAGGGGTAGATTCAATTCTATGTTGTTGTTTAACTCATGAAGAGGTGGATACAGTGATTAATGACTATCACAGTGGAGCATGTGTTGGTCACTTGTCTAGGTTGGAAATAGCCCAAAAATTCTTGTGTGCCAAATAATTTAGCCTTCCATCTTTAAGGATTGTATTGAAGTGGTCAATAAGTGTCGCCCTTACCAGGGTTTTACCTGGAAAATTCGTGTGCATCCTTCTCCACTTTTCCTCGTGATCACCATCGGCCCATTCACTAAGTGGGGGGTGAATTTCACGACATTTCACCTGGATTCTCCCAAGAGGCATTAGTACAATATTGTGGTTGTTGACTACTTTACGAAGTGGGCGAAGGCCATACCAACCTTTTCGAACAATGGTGAAATCACAACATTGTTCATTTTTAATCACGTGATAGCTAGATTCGGTGTGCCGAGAGATATTTTCATTGACCATGGTAGTCAATTTTAGAATAAGATGGTGTCAGAGTTGGCTTTGAATTTGGGATTTTGGTAGGATCATTTCTCTCCTTATTATCCTCAAGTGAATGGTCATATTGAGGCACTTAATAAGGCCTTAAATACCATTCTCTAATGCATATTAATTGCGAGTAAGTCAAATTGACATTTAATGTTTTATCCAGAACTTTGGGCGGGGATTATCCTTATGTATTAACTATCTGTCATTTTGCATGAGATTAGCATTAAATGATTTTTTGTTAATGTTACAAAGGGTAGGGATTCATGGTGAAGCGGAGAAACAAGAAGTATACAAGAATATGAGAGAAGTATGCTTATGTGGTCTTGTGAAAAACTTGAAATATGAATACGTATTGGTGGATGGATGAATGAAAGAACAATAAAATTTTGGAGTGGTGAAGCAAACTCAGTTTCCATAGTTGAAGATTTCTTTAAAGAACTAGGAGCCATAGAAAATTTGAAATAAAACTAAGTACCGAAAATCGGATGGATGGATATATGAACATACGTTAGAAATAGTTATATACCGTGATTTTTCTACTCCACAAGGAACATGAAGAAAAAACTAAGCATTGGTACAATTTGTAGGTGGTGGAATATGGAAATGAAATTTGAGGAAGGCGAAAATTAAGATAAGATTTGTAATTCCATCGTAGATTATAATTTTTCTAAGTATAGAGAAAGTATAATACAAGAGAAAGAGAAAGTAACTTAGAACATTTTAGGGTCAACAACGGGCTCCAACTGTGGGATAGTAACCCCCTGCGGGCTACTAAGAATCCATAATCTTGTCCATTGGGAAATGGAGTCAGTGTAAGAAAAAGAAAGAAAACATGGGAGAAAATTTACAAGGAAAAAGGAAGTAAAACTATGTACAGATAAGAGCAGGATTGATTAGGAAAAGAAACTCTTAAGCTCTTGGACATTGACTGGAAACACCTATACAATCCCCTTCATATCTTTTAGCATATAAGAATTAAAACCCAAGATATTTTCAATGGCATATGGGCCAATCCATAACGCTTCGAATTGTGTATGTAAGGAAGGCTTTTCCTTTTCTTTGTTCCATAGCAATACAAGTTGCCCCTTTTGAAAATATTTGGTTCTTGTACTCTGATCGAAATACTTTTTGATGATTTGTTGTCTTTGAATAGTTTTCTTTTATACTTCAGCTCATCCTTCCTCGATTTTTAATAGTTGATTGTATCTTCTATGTAAAGGAAAATTTTCGTCTATATCTCCAATGTTCACAGCATATGTCAACACATTTAGTTCCATATTAATAGGCATTATTGATTCTTTACTATACACCAGTGTATATGGGGAGTTTCCAGTGTTATCCTTTGGTATTAATCTACATTCCCATAATGCATATGTCAATCTGAGATGCCAATTTATCTGATTAAGATCAATGGTTTTCTTGAGAATTTGGATAGAAGTCTTATTAATAGATTAATCCAAACCATTTTATTGTGGACAATAGTTTGATGATTGTCCCATTATTATACCAAATTCTCCACAAAACTTTGTAAGTTTTGATCCAATGAATATTGATCCATTATCCGTGATGAATTTTCTGGAACTCCGAATATTTATAGAATATTTTCTTTGAGGAATCTTATGAGTTCATTTGAATCATCCTTCTTTAATGTTATTGTTTCCTACCATTTTGTGAAATAATATGTCATTGTAAGAATATATAAATGGACCTTACTTGATTTTGGATTGATTGGCCAAATCACATCTAACCCCCATTGTGTAAATGGTTCTTCTATTGATATGGGTTGCAGAGGCATTGTTTCCCTCTTCATTTCTCCTGAAATTTTTTTACAAGAAATGCATTTTCTTATCATTGAGTATGAATATTTGAAGATCATTGGCTAGTAATATCTAGATCTCATTATTTTATGTGCAGTAGTTGTTGGTGAAAAGTTCCCACCACAAATCCCTTCATGAAATTCTTTCATCGGTCTTTGATCTTTTGTCACATCAACACATCTCAACAACATTCCATCAAAATTTCTTCGAAATAAGATTTCGACAACCAAATATATTGATTTCATTTCATATTTATTACCCTCCATTTCTTTGGAGACATGCCATTTGGGAATTGGCTAGATTTCAAATAGAAAACTATATCCTTATACCATTCGGGAATTGATGCAGATGATCCTGTTGAAATTGATATGACCTCGTTTAATGAATTAGTCCCAACAATAATTTTTCACAACCCTTGCCCTCTGACTGTTTTCAGTGGCTTTATATTGATGTCATACTCTTGGATTTTTTCCAACCAATTCTCCCATTTCCCTTATCTCAAATGTTGGCTAAGAATCATTTTCATTGGAGAAGTAGGAACATATGTTATGACATGGGATGAAAAAATATAAGTTCTAAAATGAGCCATTTCCTTGACTATGGAAAGATCTTGCTTCTCTATATTTGAATATTTCAATTTATAATCATGGAGTTTTTTTCTCCTGAAACTTATTGGGAGTTCCTCTCCTTTGAGATTCCTCTATGTAATAATGGAAGCAATAGTCTCTTCGGAAGAAAAAGAATATGAGATTAAATCTTTATTAAAATCTGGACTAATTAATACAAGTGCAGTGGTGATTGCATGCTTGATGTTTGTGAATTCTCTTTGTATTTCCAGGGTCCATTCAAATCTATGATCCTTCTTCAACAATGCATTTATTGGATTGACAATTGTTGCATAATTTGGAACAAATCTTCTCACGAAATTTATCTTGCCAAAAAATTATTGTAGTCCATTTTTTGAAGTCGAGGTATTTAGTTCATTTATAGCCTTGACTCTATCAATATGAATGTATATGCCCTCTTTGTTGACTATGTGTCCCAAAATATTTCCTTCTGAAACAACAAATAATCATTTCTTTGGATTCAGATAAATTGCATATAATCTACATCTTTGAAAGACTTCTCTTAGATGATGAATATGCTTTTTATCCCTCAATATGTTCTAGACTATTTTTGGAATGATGTCGAGGCACCCCATGGGCCAAGACTCGGGATGAATCTTAAGGCCATATTTGCAGTAAAATAATTTTGCAATATTTTGGGAAGCTTTTCCCTCTCTCTTTATTAAAATTAAAGGACCTCAAACAGTCTTAGTTTAGCTGACAAATGCTCTCAACTATCAAAGGCATTTCTCCATGATTGTCTCAAACAATCAAGATTAAAAGGAGGATGAAATGGTGGATTACATGAAAAATAGAATAAACATACATGGAACTATTAAAAATGAATCTTGTAGCCTATGGAAAAGAAGAACATGCTGAGCAGTTAAGAATTCAGCAGCTCTAACATGTGTAAAAATATCAACAAACGCATGCTTCAAATAGTTAACATCTTAATACACTCAAACACATGGATGTACCCTCTGCATATCATTTAAATGCACAAATAAATGACAGGAAATCATCATACATTCAGAGGAAATCACTTATATATCATAACCAGACATCATACAGTAACATTGAACATGAAGAATGGCCTATTGTCTAATATTGTATTAATCAGATCTGATACAAGAAAAGAAAAACTAAGAGGAGATGCTTTATAGGAACACATATACAATAGAAGGAGAAAATACAAACTGAAACTTAAACATAGGGGCTGAATCTATGGTTGCTTGTTGCATTTACCAACTAATTGTGCTCAAGGTTTATGGTCAAACAACTCTAGTTATAAGAAACTCTTAAATTCCCCAAAGTATCAACCTTGACAATGGGTTCCTATGTTCTCTTTTATTCCTCTTGCTTATGCCCTAAACTGGTTTTTGAAACCACTTCCAACTTCTTGAAACCATTTCTTGCTTCTTGGTTCTTTAATGGTTTTCCCTCTGGAAAAATGGCATGAATTATTTTTACTTGCCCAAATCGTTTACACTAAGATCATGGGGCAGTTGCAGATTCGTAGGCCAAAACATCTACTCGAGCTCTGTCCCTAAAAAGACTATGCAATCATTTCATCTATTGTTGGGTGCTCGAAATCAAACTTGGACAGGCGTGAGACTCAATAGCCATCATATCGATCTCAATGATCACTCTCAACCATTGATCCTTTAAACACGCATAAGGGAGTAAAACTCATCAATCATCGGATCAACTCGATCGATCTTGGACCATAGATCGGAATCACACCCATTGGAGCGATCAAGTTATGTTTATCTCACTTCCTCAACAATGACATCCATGATGGTCTCCACTACTCATATTTCTCTGAAACGAGGGGAAACGTTCATCTGTGATCGACCAAAAGCCAAAAAATGGCTAAGGAAACTATTGTTGTACTTACGTTGGGAATGTGGTAGACTTACATTGGTCCTGGGATGGTGTTGAAAAGGTAGCTAGATGGGAAATGTGTCACCGGCCTTTGACATATTCACTCGTGCATATGATGGATTCCACATGTCCACGTGGCAGCCTCTGGTTGGCTCTAACAATGCTTTGTTGGTAGGCTGACATGACACTTGCCGGGGAAGCACAATATCAGAGATCAAATATAGATCATTGATTAGATGGGCACCGACACAGATCTGGACCATTGATTGGGGGTGTCTCATTAGAATGGTCAGGGCTTGAGTTGCAAACAAAAATTTGAAGGGACTCAGTAGTACAAATCTGGATTGTCCATCGGAGGCCCGAGAATCTCTCAGGCCCGTTGATCTCACCGTTGTCGAAAGTATAATTTGGCTAAGGAAAATATTGTCACGTTGATGCCAACCTGGACGCATGGTGGATTTCTATTGGCCCACAGTAGCACGGATGTTGTAGTGTAGCTAGAGAGGTAGTGGGGGGGCTGAGAGGGCCCATAGTGATAATAGTGGATGTCATTCAACGTAAGGTGGACTAGGTCCACTATAGTATTAAATAAGGCCCACTGTGGTAGTTAGATATAATAAATGTAAGAGGACTTATCTAAGTCCTCTTACATTTATTATATCTAACTACCATAGTGGTCCTTATAGATAAGTCCTCTTACATTTATTATATCTAACTACCATAGTGGGCCTTATTTAATACTATAGTGGACCTAGTCCACCTTACGTTGAATGACATCCATTATTATCACTATGGGCCCTCGCCCCCCTTGTTACATAAATATTCCCCTACATATAGGTGAACTTTCCCTTAGATTACAGACCCCGATACCAAGACAGAAAATTACATTTGGACACTATCATTCCTATAAATTCATTTTGTCCATCGAAAAAGAGAGAAGGAGGAGAAGTATGATGCACCTAATTTATGATGTATTTTCTAGCCGCTCCAATCTGTGAGCTTGATCTTTACTCTCAGAGAAAATCCGTACCTACAACAAACAATGAGAAACAAATGACTATCTCCTACTCTAATGGATTAGACAAAGCAAATTCATCTATGTAAATTAACTAAAACATAGAAAATCACATGAAAACATACACTTGAAGGAAATAGACCAAGTATATTAAATGAGAACCAAGAAAACTTGTATACCATGAATGATTTTAGTTGCAACACCTCCAAGCTCTCCTCGTCTAGACCCTTGCATGAATCCCAAGATAATAAGTTTGATATCTTTGTTTGTCTCTCCTTCACCATGGAAATCCCTCATTATATAGGATTTGGAGGCTTAACCACCATCGAGAATATCACTCATTAGATCCACTAAAATGGGATCTCCAAGATTTTTAGGGAGAAAATATCTCTCAATGATTTTAGGGAGAAAATATCTCTCAAGGATTTTAAGGAGGAAATATCTCTCAAGATCCACCAAATTAGGATTTTGGTTTGAGAAAATATCTCAACCATCCATGAGATTCTCAACTTATCCTTTATATTAGGAAACTAAATGTGAGGTGGATTCTCACACTAAATTAATTTCTTTTTTTATGAATAATAATGAATAATTCATGTGCACATGGTATTTTCACCTTCATATGATATATTTCTCCTCCACACTAACTAGGGATTATGATAAATGTTCTTTCATGGTGTTAAGGTGTTAAAACACATATAAAATTGCATGTGACACTTAGCAAGGTACATACAACACTTGACGACACTTGCGACACTTAGGGTGAGTTACTTAAGTGTGGCATTTTGATGTGTAACACCCCCCCCCCCAACTACCTCTCTAGCTACACTACATTCTCTCCATTCTCATGAGTTGTGGATTAGGAGGTCTTATGAAATTATTAGGATTATGATTCTTTATGCCTCCCTCTTGGGTTTCTCTCTTTTCATTGTTATGCTCTATCTCAAATCTATACATCTTCTTTGTCAGATTCCTGATCAGTCTAGACATCTCATCTATATTTTCTTCTTGTGGTTCTCTACTTGGATAATAAGTGTTATAGTTCTCCCTGGGATTAGGAGGTCTTATGAACTGATTAGGATTAGGATTCCTTATGCCTCCCTCTCGGGCTTCTTGGTTTGCATTGCTATGCTCTATCTCAAATCTGGACATCTTTTTTTGTCAAATTCTTGATCATTCTAGACATCCCATCCATATTTGCTTCTTCTAGTTCTCTGCTTGGATCAAAAGTGCCACAGTTCTCCTTGACCTTTTTCTTTTCTGACTGGTCCTATTTTTTCTTAATATTACCTAATGTAATCATATTCCCTTCTATGACATTTATTATATCTAACTACCATAGTGGGCCTTATTTAATATTATAGTGGACCTAGTCCACCTTACGTTG
>ML858329.1:11571-22475 GCA_009831015.1 Picea engelmannii
TTCCCAACGTAAGTACAACAATAGTTTCCTTAGCCATTTTTTGGCTTTTGGTCGATCACAGATGAACGTTTCCCCTCGTTTCAGAGAAATATGAGTAGTGGAGACCATCATGGATGTCATTGTTGAGGAAGTGAGATAAACATAACTTGATCGCTCCAATGGGTGTGATTCCGATCTATGGTCCAAGATCGATCGAGTTGATCCGATGATTGATGAGTTTTACTCCCTTATGCGTGTTTAAAGGATCAATGGTTGAGAGTGATCATTGAGATCGATATGATGGCTATTGAGTCTCACGCCTGTCCAAGTTTGATTTCGAGCACCCAACAATAGATGAAATGATTGCATAGTCTTTTTAGGGACAGAGCTCGAGTAGATGTTTTGGCCTACGAATCTGCAACTGCCCCATGATCTTAGTGTAAACGATTTGGGCAAGTAAAAATAATTCATGCCATTTTTCCAGAGGGAAAACCATTAAAGAACCAAGAAGCAAGAAATGGTTTCAAGAAGTTGGAAGTGGTTTCAAAAACCAGTTTAGGGCATAAGCAAGAGGAATAAAAGAGAACATAGGAACCCATTGTCAAGGTTGATACTTTGGGGAATTTAAGAGTTTCTTATAACTAGAGTTGTTTGACCATAAACCTTGAGCACAATTAGTTGGTAAATGCAACAAGCAACCATAGATTCAGCCCCTATGTTTAAGTTTCAGTTTGTATTTTCTCCTTCTATTGTATATGTGTTCCTATAAAGCATCTCCTCTTAGTTTTTCTTTTCTTGTATCAGATCTGATTAATACAATATTAGACAATAGGCCATTCTTCATGTTCAATGTTACTGTATGATGTCTGGTTATGATATATAAGTGATTTCCTCTGAATGTATGATGATTTCCTGTCATTTATTTGTGCATTTAAATGATATGCAGAGGGTACATCCATGTGTTTGAGTGTATTAAGATGTTAACTATTTGAAGCATGCGTTTGTTGATATTTTTACACATGTTAGAGCTGCTGAATTCTTAACTGCTCAGCATGTTCTTCTTTTCCATAGGCTACAAGATTCATTTTTAATAGTTCCATGTATGTTTATTCTATTTTTCATGTAATCCACCATTTCATCCTCCTTTTAATCTTGATTGTTTGAGACAATCATGGAGAAATGCCTTTGATAGTTGAGAGCATTTGTCAGCTAAACTAAGACTGTTTGAGGTCCTTTAATTTTAATAAAGAGAGAGGGAAAAGCTTCCCAAAATATTGCAAAATTATTTTACTGCAAATATGGCCTTAAGATTCATCCCGAGTCTTGGCCCATGGGGTGCCTCGACATCATTCCAAAAATAGTCTAGAACATATTGAGGGATAAAAAGCATATTCATCATCTAAGAGAAGTCTTTCAAAGATGTAGATTATATGCAATTTATCTGAATCCAAAGAAATGATTATTTGTTGTTTCAGAAGGAAATATTTTGGGACACATAGTCAACAAAGAGGGCATATACATTCATATTGATAGAGTCAAGGCTATAAATGAACTAAATACCTCGACTTCAAAAAATGGACTACAATAATTTTTTGGCAAGATAAATTTCGTGAGAAGATTTGTTCCAAATTATGCAACAATTGTCAATCCAATAAATGCATTGTTGAAGAAGGATCATAGATTTGAATGGACCCTGGAAATACAAAGAGAATTCACAAACATCAAGCATGCAATCACCACTGCACTTGTATTAATTAGTCCAGATTTTAATAAAGATTTAATCTCATATTCTTTTTCTTCCGAAGAGACTATTGCTTCCATTATTACATAGAGGAATCTCAAAGGAGAGGAACTCCCAATAAGTTTCAGGAGAAAAAAACTCCATGATTATAAATTGAAATATTCAAATATAGAGAAGCAAGATCTTTCCATAGTCAAGGAAATGGCTCATTTTAGAACTTATATTTTTTCATCCCATGTCATAACATATGTTCCTACTTCTCCAATGAAAATGATTCTTAGCCAACATTTGAGATAAGGGAAATGGGAGAATTGGTTGGAAAAAATCCAAGAGTATGACATCAATATAAAGCCACTGAAAACAGTCAGAGGGCAAGGGTTGTGAAAAATTATTGTTGGGACTAATTCATTAAACGAGGTCATATCAATTTCAACAGGATCATCTGCATCAATTCCCGAATGGTATAAGGATATAGTTTTCTATTTGAAATCTAGCCAATTCCCAAATGGCATGTCTCCAAAGAAATGGAGGGTAATAAATATGAAATGAAATCAATATATTTGGTTGTCGAAATCTTATTTCGAAGAAATTTTGATGGAATGTTGTTGAGATGTGTTGATGTGACAAAAGATCAAAGACCGATGAAAGAATTTCATGAAGGGATTTGTGGTGGGAACTTTTCACCAACAACTACTGCACATAAAATAATGAGATCTAGATATTACTAGCCAATGATCTTCAAATATTCATACTCAATGATAAGAAAATGCATTTCTTGTAAAAAAATTTCAGGAGAAATGAAGAGGGAAACAATGCCTCTGCAACCCATATCAATAGAAGAACCATTTACACAATGGGGGTTAGATGTGATTTGGCCAATCAATCCAAAATCAAGTAAGGTCCATTTATATATTCTTACAATGACATATTATTTCACAAAATGGTAGGAAACAATAACATTAAAGAAGGATGATTCAAATGAACTCATAAGATTCCTCAAAGAAAATATTCTATAAATATTCGGAGTTCCAGAAAATTCATCACGGATAATGGATCAATATTCATTGGATCAAAACTTACAAAGTTTTGTGGAG
Organism: Picea engelmannii; assembly: GCA_009831015.1. Classification (NCBI taxonomy): domain Eukaryota; kingdom Viridiplantae; phylum Streptophyta; class Pinopsida; order Pinales; family Pinaceae; genus Picea; species Picea engelmannii. Next base: position 14,386 of record ML858329.1, read on the forward strand.
AATTTGGTATAATAATGGGACAATCATCAAACTATTGTCCACAATAAAATGGTTTGGATTAATCTATTAATAAGACTTCTATCCAAATTCTCAAGAAAACCATTGATCTTAATCAGATAAATTGGCATCTCAGATTGACATATGCATTATGGGAATGTAGATTAATACCAAAGGATAACACTGGAAACTCCCCATATACACTGGTGTATAGTAAAGAATCAATAATGCCTATTAATATGGAACTAAATGTGTTGACATATGCTGTGAACATTGGAGATATAGACGAAAATTTTCCTTTACATAGAAGATACAATCAACTATTAAAAATCGAGGAAGGATGAGCTGAAGTATAAAAGAAAACTATTCAAAGACAACAAATCATCAAAAAGTATTTCGATCAGAGTACAAGAACCAAATATTTTCAAAAGGGGCAACTTGTATTGCTATGGAACAAAGAAAAGGAAAAGCCTTCCTTACATACACAATTCGAAGCGTTATGGATTGGCCCATATGCCATTGAAAATATCTTGGGTTTTAATTCTTATATGCTAAAAGATATGAAGGGGATTGTATAGGTGTTTCCAGTCAATGTCCAAGAGCTTAAGAGTTTCTTTTCCTAATCAATCCTGCTCTTATCTGTACATAGTTTTACTTCCTTTTTCCTTGTAAATTTTCTCCCATGTTTTCTTTCTTTTTCTTACACTGACTCCATTTCCCAATGGACAAGATTATGGATTCTTAGTAGCCCGCAGGGGGTTACTATCCCACAGTTGGAGCCCGTTGTTGACCCTAAAATGTTCTAAGTTACTTTCTCTTTCTCTTGTATTATACTTTCTCTATACTTAGAAAAATTATAATCTACGATGGAATTACAAATCTTATCTTAATTTTCGCCTTCCTCAAATTTCATTTCCATATTCCACCACCTACAAATTGTACCAATGCTTAGTTTTTTCTTCATGTTCCTTGTGGAGTAGAAAAATCACGGTATATAACTATTTCTAACGTATGTTCATATATCCATCCATCCGATTTTCGGTACTTAGTTTTATTTCAAATTTTCTATGGCTCCTAGTTCTTTAAAGAAATCTTCAACTATGGAAACTGAGTTTGCTTCACCACTCCAAAATTTTATTGTTCTTTCATTCATCCATCCACCAATACGTATTCATATTTCAAGTTTTTCACAAGACCACATAAGCATACTTCTCTCATATTCTTGTATACTTCTTGTTTCTCCGCTTCACCATGAATCCCTACCCTTTGTAACATTAACAAAAAATCATTTAATGCTAATCTCATGCAAAATGACAGATAGTTAATACATAAGGATAATCCCCGCCCAAAGTTCTGGATAAAACATTAAATGTCAATTTGACTTACTCGCAATTAATATGCATTAGAGAATGGTATTTAAGGCCTTATTAAGTGCCTCAATATGACCATTCACTTGAGGATAATAAGGAGAGAAATGATCCTACCAAAATCCCAAATTCAAAGCCAACTCTGACACCATCTTATTCTAAAATTGACTACCATGGTCAATGAAAATATCTCTCGGCACACCGAATCTAGCTATCACGTGATTAAAAATGAACAATGTTGTGATTTCACCATTGTTCGAAAAGGTTGGTATGGCCTTCGCCCACTTCGTAAAGTAGTCAACAACCACAATATTGTACTAATGCCTCTTGGGAGAATCCAGGTGAAATGTCGTGAAATTCACCCCCCACTTAGTGAATGGGCCGATGGTGATCACGAGGAAAAGTGGAGAAGGATGCACACGAATTTTCCAGGTAAAACCCTGGTAAGGGCGACACTTATTGACCACTTCAATACAATCCTTAAAGATGGAAGGCTAAATTATTTGGCACACAAGAATTTTTGGGCTATTTCCAACCTAGACAAGTGACCAACACATGCTCCACTGTGATAGTCATTAATCACTGTATCCACCTCTTCATGAGTTAAACAACAACATAGAATTGAATCTACCCCTCGATGATATAGAGTGTTGCCGATAATGAGGTATTTTTTGGCGAGGTGACAAATGTGATGTTGCTCATCTCACAAGGAATTATAAGAGAATTTATGAGTATGGAGATAGATGAGTATATCTCCATAAAAAGGATCACTCGAGGAAATGAGTTGTAGATGCTCATATGGAAATGAGTTAGTTTCAATAGTACCCTCATCCTCTCAAAGGAACTCCAACATTAACTCGACGAAAATAAAATACTTTTTAGACTTAACTGATGCAAATTCAAGATCTAATTCTTGCAAAATGACAATCCATTTGTTCTACATATCCCCAATAACTCATCGGGTCAAGATGAACTGAAAAGGGTTTACATAAACAATAACAATGATTTTTCTAAGGAGGATATAATGATGAAGTCATTGAACGACAAGAACTACCACCAAAGCCAATATATTTACGTGAGAAAACTTAAGTTTAGGTCCTATTAATATTCTACTGAGGTAACAAATAACATGATATTAGAGCATATCATCTTCTTGAACCAAAACCATTCTAATGGTTGATTCTAATGCTACAAGATATAATAAGAAATCTTTTCTATAGTTTGAAGGACTAAGCAGGGGGGTAGACACAATTTCCCTTTTCAAAGCATTGAATGATCATTGTGATAAATCATCCCAAACAAATGGGAACCTCTTCTCCAACAAGTGCATAAATCCCTTGGTAAGCGCAACGTAATTAGCTATAAAGCACCGCAGAAAATTGGCTTTTCCTTCAAGATTTTGTAATTGAAAAATGTTGTGAGGGGGAGGCAATTGAACTATTTCCTAAACTTTAAGTGGATAAACCATGATCCCTTTGTTTGACACAATGAAACCCAATAAACACTCCAATAGGGCATATAATATGTATTTATGAGGATTCAAACAAATATGATATTATTGACATCTTTCACACACAAGGAAGAGGTGCTCAGAATTATTTTCTCTCTTACGGGAGTGTGTAGCGAAATCATTGAGATATGTTTCATTGATGTGTTTGAGATCATGTAAATCATAGGACACGACCCACTGGAAAGTAGCCCCACCATTTTTGAGACCAAATTACATTTTTCGGTATGTAAAAGTGCCCCAAGGACAAAAAAAAGTTGTCTTGTGTTGGTTCTCACGACAAATCTAGATTTTGGTTATAAATGGAGAATCCATCCATGTTGGGTATGTGTTATATTCTTTTCAATATTGCGGGTCACTTTATTAGGGGTTTCAAGGGTGGAGCCCCCGTTTTTTTTTTGGGTTTATTCACCAAAATTTTGGGCGGTCTTTCTCCTTTGGAGGGAGCATTTTTTTCTCCTTTGGCAGTTTAGTCGTGCATGATATTTCAACCCATGGTTTTTTCATTATGGTTAATGGTTTGGAGGGTAAATCTATGTGTATATGTGTGATTGCAATTGTTTTCTTTTCCATGTTAAGAATATGTGTGTGCATTGCATTATTATAAAAAGGTTTAAAACTTACAGTTGGTATTAGAGAAGTTATTGGTTTCAAGGTGACGCCTTTGTGGCTGAGGGTTTGGATTGGGTTTGTGTTACAGTGGGAGATCTGTGGTATTGATTCTTGTGGTGAAAATAAATGGTGAGAAATTCAAAAATAGAGATCGAAAAATTTAATGGGAAAGATTTTGAGCTTTGCAAGTTCAATATAGAAGATCTTTTGGTAGAAAAAGATCAACGGGTCATTATAGATCTAAGTACCACACCTATGGGAATGTCAACAAAATACTGGACAAAGTTGGATAGGAAAGAAAAGAGAACAATCCAGTTGTGTCTCTTAGATTCAATATTATTGAATGTGTGAGGGGAAGCTACAACCAAGGCATTATGGAATAAGTTGGGGGATTTGTATCAGTCTAAGTCCTTGGTAAACAAAATTTTCCTATGCTATAAGCTGTACAACTTGAGGATGAAATATGGAGACTTAGTAACAAAGCATATAAATTTCTTCAATACTATGTTAAGTTAGTTATTTTCTGTTGATTTTAAGATTTTAGATGAAGATAAGTGTATAGGTTTATTGTTCTCTTTCCCAGACTCGTGGGATAGTCTGGTTGTGTCCATAGGAAGTAATGAAACTACTTTAAGTTTCAATTATGTGGTCTCATCCTTGTTGTTGGAGGAGATGAGGTGGAAAAACATGGAAAGCCAAAGCACATATGACTTATTTGTAAGAGGACTCTCCTAGTTAAGAAATAAAAATAATTCCTCAAGTGGGAGATATAAATCTAGAGGAAGATATAAATCTCTAGGAAAATTCATAAAGGTGTGTTGGAGATGTGGAAAAGAAGGGCATCACAAGAAAAAATATAGATACAAAAGTGTTGAGAGAGGGAAGGGATCATATGATTCCCCTTCTATAGAATAAAAAACCTTCATAGATGAAGGAGGGGATGTGTACTTGGATTCTTCAAGCACACATGTAGATCATGAGACATGGTTGGTTGACTTAGGTGCATCCTTTCATACGACTCCTCATAGGGAGTGATTTTGCGAGTATGAAAAGTATGATGGGGGTGATGTTTTTCTCGAAGATGAATTGACAACCAAAATCATAGGATGATGAAAAGTCAATTTGAAGCTTATGGATGGTAGGATTAGAACATTCCATGGTGTTTTGAACATCCCTTGTCCAGTAATTTGATTTCTGTAAGGAAGATGGACGATGCATGTTTAAAATTAGTGTTTGAAAAGGAAACCTATAGGATCGTTCAAGGAGAAATGGTGTCGTTGAGGGGAGTTCAGATTGGAACTTTATACAAGATGTTGGGAAGCACTATTAGTGTTGGGTGCAATAGTTTCATTGTTCCTAATATTAGAGCTGAAGAATTAAAAAATACTGTAGTATTTGGAGAAAAGACCATGTTTTGGCATCAAAGACTGGGGCATATCAGAGAGAATGGGATTCAAGTACTACATGGTAAAGGTATGGTTGAAGTTCTGTCAAATTTCTCTCTAGATATTGATTTATGTGAACATTGCTTGTATGGGAAGCATAATTGGGTAATATCCCCCTATGGTGCTACGATGATAGGGGGATTTTTATAGTTGGTGTACATTGATGTGTTTGGTCCTATGACGATTCTATCACTAGGAAAATATGTGTACTATTTCTCATTTATTAATGAATTCTTGAGGAAGACATGGATTTTTTTTCTCAGGAATAAATCTAAAGTCTTTGAAAAATTTAAAGAGTTTAAGGTTCTTCGTGAAAATCAGGCAAAGAATAAAATTAAGGTGTTGAGGATAGATAATGGCGGAGAATTTTGCAGGAATGAATTCAAGGAATTATGTAAGAAGTATGGTATAGAAAGGAAGAAAGCTACTCGATATGCACCTTAGTAGAATGGAGTTTCAGAAAGGATGAACATGATGCTTATGGAAAAAGAAATAATAATGCTCAGTGGTGCTGGGTTGGGACAAGAATTCTGGGTAGATGTAGTGGACATCACATGTTACCTAGTAAATCAATCACCCTCATCAACGTTGGATGACACGACTCTATGCGAGGTATCGAATGGTAAGAAACCCTCTCTGACACATCTTAGGGTTTTTGGTTGTGACGCTTATGTACATGTTTCAAAGGAAAATATGAGTAAGCTAGATAAAAGACTTAAAGGTGTATCTTATTGTATATAAATATGGTATGAAAGGTTATAATATTTGGAACCCAAAAACTAAGAAGGTAGTGTATAGCCAAGATGTGGTATTTAGAGAAATCAAAGATGTTTTCAAACAAGAAGTTGTACAAAGGGAGGAAGAATCAAAGAAAATAGAGTTTGAATTGAAGGATAATGAATTAGACTGTATAGAAGAACACAAATAATAATAAGAAGAGCCTCATACTCTAGTATTAAGGAGACAGGTTCAGGAAATAAGGAAACCAGAAAGGTATACTCCACCTTATTTCCATTCAAATTTTGATTTGTTCATTACTGATGATAATCCTAGAACTATTAGGGAGGAAATAGATTCTGAGGATGGAAAACTCTAGAAAATGGCCATGGTTGAAGAAATGGAAGCCTTAGAGGAGAATGATGCTTGGGATCTAGTGGAATTGTGAACTGGAAGAAATCCCATTGACATCATGTGGGTGTTTAAGAAGAAGTTGAATACAAAAAGAAAAGTGGAGAAATTGATGCAGGAGCATCGTTTCCACCTCAACAATGCACTAGCTATTCATCACATCCACGTGAATTCAAGGAGGGGAGAGGCACCAACCCTCTCATTTTCCCCTCAAATTTAAATTTTAAATGTATTTAAAGAAAATTAAATACTGTAACACTGGAAGAGAGAAATTGATGCCTCTGTACATGCTATAGATAAGGTCGCCTTTAATGACTGATAGGATGATGTGATATAGATATGATTTAGACTGGATGTACATTGAATGTAATTCAATGTAATTAATGAGAGTTAGGTGAGTTGGAGGGAGAGCTCGAGGATCCCCTCTTTTGTAAAAATCTCTTGTATCGAAATGATTCATTCGAGCAAGGAGGGAGAGAGGAAGAGAGGGGAGGAAGCGCTGAGAATTTTTTGCAGTCCATCCTTTGTAAACATCTGTACATACATCCAAAGATAATACAAAAGCAATTTTTTCTATCTATACTTATCTATTTCCTATATGGTGTTCTCAATTTATGAGTTCATTCGAGTACACACGATGTCTTCTTTCCATTTTCTTTGTTTTATGTGTTTATATGCATGAGTATGTTTTCATGGATATGAGTGTAAACCTATAGGGTTTATATAAGTTTCAATTGTTTCTCTTCTGGAAAGCTTCAATGCAAGGTGTGCACAGTGCCTGCAAGGAGCGCGAAGGCTGAGTCAAGTTCGACTCTGACGTTGAGGGGAAATAAATTGAAATTTTGCAGAGATTTGGTGCAAGGAGTGCACAGGCTGAGAGCCGCTGATAGGACTCTAAATCTCAGGAGAGATAGAGGGGTGTTTTGGTAGGAAGGGTGCAAGGAGTGCATAGTTGCTCAGAGGAGAGTGAAGTTTGAAGAAGTCCTGTGCAAGGTGTGCATAGAGCCAACACTGAGTTAAGTGTTGAGGAGTGAACCGGTGAAGCGCAAGAAGTGCATGAAAGGTTCTCAGAGACCTTCAGAGTCTTGAGGTGAACAAGTGCAAGGAGTGCACAAGAGGAACTTAGAAATATTTTTCTAATTTTGAAGTTTCTGAGTGTTTGAGGGAACCGCAGAGGAAGTGTGCCCAAGGTCTATAAAACCTCAGAGGAACACAACTCAGGAGAGACAACATTTATAAGAACACCAACGTAGTGACCAAGTGGTTGGGCTTGTAGAGGGAGGTTCAAAGGTCACAACCTTTGTGTATTTTGAAATATCCCAAGTTCGAGAGGAGAGCGCAGTAGTGTGGAGGAGGAACTACATGCACCACTGGATCTGGGTGCAAGCTACAACAATCGTTAGATCAAGAGAAGTTGCATAAGGGATAACCATGGAAGTCCTTGGACTTCACACATCTGGAATTTGAAGCGCAAAGGAGTGGGGATTGCCTAAGTCCCAGGGCTCGAATTCGAATCGGGTCGTTCGTTGACGAAGCGATGTGTCAGTGGATTAAGGTGGTTCAGAGAATTGACCATTTAGGAAGAAGTAGGTGCTAAGGGTTGCAAGTTTCTAGAAGCTATGAAGCCCCGTAGTAGCACACTTTGAAAGATGCCTGATTCCATTCGAGATCATATGGGGTTTTCGCCCAAGACAGAGGGCTAGAGCTCGAATTAATTTTAAAGGTACAAGGGGTTTAGAGGAAAACACCCACGGGTCTTTGTTTAGACCTGTTCAAAGGAAAAGAACCTGTGTATGGGATTTTGAGGGCTCATCAGGGGCTCGAAGAGTCAATCCGACTCAAAAAATTTGAAGATCCTTGACTGGGATGTCAGTGGATCCCAGGTGAGGGTGGGGGTTGTTAGGATATTTAGACACTTAGGAGTTAGTTAAGATCTACTTGGTCTAATATGTCGTTAGGTAAAAGTGTGTTTCTTTAGTATGCATTAGTATGCATTTGTAGTTAGGAAATCCGACGGTCACGATATGTTCCCGA
>ML858330.1:11194-26523 GCA_009831015.1 Picea engelmannii
AGCTTGTGGTTAATCTTGTTAGAAAAGTTTACAACCCCAATAACAAGTTGATGAAAAGGTATACTCATGCTGTTTGGGCCTTGATTTCAAATACATTATCTTTCAACATCACTCACATAAAAGGGAGCTTAACTCGATGGCTAATAGGTTGGCAATTTTTGTTGCCTCTCCTACTCGAAAGTTGTTGCTGCAACGACCTGATTGCACTTTTATGTCTCTATATCGTCCACATATACCTAACAATGTTGAATCATGGCAGGTTTTCAAAAATGATGAGGATATATGTGCTTTCTTACAAAATGAACCTCTTAAGCCTAAGGAAGTGATTTCTATTGAAAATGATAAGTTTCCGAAGGGATTGACTCCTCTTGAGAGGTCATTTTCAACGAGTGATATTGATAAAAAGGAAAATGTTGTAAAAGAGGATTCAAAGAGGAAATTTAGAGACATTGTCTACATGAACATTGGAACCTCAGATGAACCCAAGATTCTTAAAATAGGAGCCCAGTATTCACAAGAGGAAAAAAAAATATTCATGGATTTATTTCGTGAATTCAAGGACGCCTTTGATTCGTCATATGAGTATCTTCGTGGTTTTTATCCCAATATCATCCAACATGCAATTCCTATCAAGGAAGGAGCGAAACCAATAAGGAAGAGACAAAAGCCTGTAAACCCTTCCCTCAAAGTTACTATCAAAAAGGAAGTTGAAAATTTACTAAAATCTCAAATCATCTTTCCAGTAAAGTATTTTGAATGGGTCTCAAATCTGGCTCCTGTATGAAAGAAAACTTGTGATATTAGGTTATGTGTTGAATTTTTTTCTTTAAATAGAGCAAGTGTTAAAGATAACTTTTTTCTTCTTAACATGGAGATGATCCTACAACAAGTAGTCGGGTCTCAAATAATGTCCCTACTTGATGATTTTTCTAGATGCACTCAAATTAGAGTCAAGAGGGATGATAAATACAAAACCACATTCACCACCATATGGGGCACCTTTGCCTATGAACACATTCCTTTTGGCCTGTCTAACGCAGGTGCCACATTCCAAAGAGCTATGAAAATAGATTTCAACAATTTGATCGGTAAGATAATTCAGGTTTATCTTGATGAATTAATTGTTTATTCTAAGAACTGATCAGATTGTTTTGGTCATATTAGGAAAGTCCTTCTGCATTGCAGAAAGTTGGGTATGTCATTGAATCCTTCTTATTCTATTTTTAGAGCTACTCAAGGAAAAATCCTTGGTCATATTGTTTCTGACTGTGGTATTAGTATTGACCCCGAGAGAGTTGCTACGATTATCAACTTCCCTGCTCCTACCTCTAAGAAAAGTGTTCAAGATTTCATGGGCACTATCAATTTTGTTAGGAGGTTTGTTCCTGACTTCGATGTGATGGTTAAACCTATTCATAATTTTTTGAAGGAGGATAGAACCTTCTCTTGGACTGATGAGGTATAAAAGGATTTTATAAGGATTAAGAAGGAAATCATCTCTACACCAGTTTTATCCAATTTTGATTTTAAAAAAGACTTCATTATCTATACCAATGCCATAGAAGAGGTAATATTTTCCATCCTTCTGCAAGTTGATGAACAAAATCAAGAAAATATTGTAGCCTATATGAGTCAAAGTTTTTCAGATCATGAGGTGAAATATACTCTAATTGAAAAACACAATTTTGCCTTGGTAAAATATATAGGAAAGTTCAGGAATTTTATTTTGGGTAAGCAAATGTAGGTAAGAGTCCCTTTCCTTGCAGTCAAGTTTTTGCTTATGCAGACTCATCTCTCAGCAAAACTTACACATTGGATTGCCAAAATTCAAGAACACGATTTAAAGATTACTATGACCAAGAGAATTAAGGGACGTGATCTAGCTCTTCACTTGGATCAACATCCTGAACCAAGTGATTCTCTTGAGGAAGATGAGACTGCTTTGTTAGCACTGTTTTACTTGGAAACTCTTGATGTAGATCTTGTTGATTATCCTTGGTACAAGGATATCATTTATTATCTGCTATAGCCCTAAAATTCGCTACTCATGCATACATGGCCTTGGCCCTCTTACTTGCATATTTTTCCAACGCACTGTTGAGAAGCTCTTCTTAAAAAACCATTTTTTAGAATATGTACGTGCCTTGAACCACTAAAACCCATGTACATATGTTTGTTGTACCACTACAACCTGTGTACATACGCTTGTTGCATACTAAAAAACCCACATATACTTGCAAAAGTTGCAAAAATTAAAAAGTTGCAAGGAATTCGTTGAAATTCACGGGCTATTGGAAGTTTTCCAACTAATCCACCCACTATAGCCCGTCACCCAATCGAATAACCATCCTTTTGTCATATAAAACTAGGTGTTGGGGTCACATTTCACATCCAAGCATAAGAACAGTGAAAATATGCCCAATTTCATTTCCCCTCCTTTCCCAATGTTTTGCTGCCTTTTGCGAGATATTGCCTCAGCGTTCCCTCATCAGCCCCTTCTTCCTCCATTCAACCCATTCCCTTCCATTGAGGTTATCAGAAGGATGAGATAAGAAGTCCATTCAAGGTGCACTTGGAGCATGGTAAAGAGGAGCCCAGAGCAGGTTTGTGGAATGGTGGCCGAAACAGATTGTAAGTTGTAATCTTTGTATGATGAATAAAAGAATCACATTTTCCTGTCCCAAATGATGGTGTTTTGTGTATTTTCATTGATTTATAATTAAAATTTAGTATCTAACCCTAACTCATGAATAGAATAGCATGCTTGTAGTCCTTGTTTGCCTATCTGTGGATGCAGGTCAACCTTGGGAGGATACGTGTTGTCATTGGAACTACCAAGCTTGAGGAGATCATCACCAGCCGTGGGATCAAAGACATAGTTACCCTATATCTTCTCTTATTTGCTTTATTTTCATTAGTTTTGGTATGTTTGGGGTAGAGTAAAATAGATTAAATTTTAGACGGTCATTTGCTCTGTCTACATCTTAAACCTTGGTGTAGTTGAAGGGGGGGTTTTCCCGCTAGAAGAACTGACGACCATATTGGAGAATGCCTCTAGGGTTTTTTAGGGGTTTTTGGGTTGATTGATTGGTTTGTTTTCCTTTCGACTTTCTTTCAAGTTTTTTGATTCTGTCGAGGGGTTTTGGTCACCTCCAGGGTGCATACCAGATGTCCCTGCCAAGTAAGTCTACTTGGTATTTTTCATTTTTGAAAAGACACAGAGGTGTATGCGCCCTGTCTTGGTTCAGCCCGCATACATGCTTTCTCTGCACAGTAAACAACCCACGTACATACGCAGGTTGTTGATGAAACAACCTGCGTCTCTGTTTCATGAAAGTTTTTTGAAAAAGAGGGAGTTTGTCTCTTTCCTGATTGAAGTTCACACTTCTCAGGTCTTTCTAGGATCAGTCCATACTCTCTGTTTGTGGCCATAGCTTGGGTATAGGTTCCATTTTACTTTTTTCCTAAATCTTCTTGTGTTTCCTAGCATTTTTAGCTTATTTTTAGCTTGAATTTTAAGATAAATGAGTTGCATTTTGAAAAAAAAAATCTTGGCCATGAATCGTGTATTCATCAGTTTCTTTTAGAATCTTTTGTTAGTTCTTCTTTGATTGGAAGAAAATATAAAAAAAAAAACTTAGTTTGTTAGGTCTCTTTCTTTCTTTGCATTTGCTTTGCATTGTTATTTGAAAAAGAAAAAGAATTAGTATAGTGTTGTGTTTTCTTCTCATCTTGAAAGCATTTCAAAAGAAAAATAAGAAAGATAATCCTTCTTTGTTGGTGTTCTTATAAGTTTCATTTTTTTTTTCAAGAGTCTGAACAACATCAGTTGCACTACCACACCTTTTGAGTAAATCAATCCTTTAAAAAGAACGCTTGATCTAAAATAAGATAGAATTTTCTGTTTGTAGGGTTTACAAACTAGTTTAGGGTTTTAGGGCCTTGAATTAGGTTTGGAGACGAAACTCTTCAAGGCCCCTTAAATCAAACATTGGAGTCTAAGTTAGGGAGTGCTTCAAGTTTAGTGTCATAAGAGTTATCCGGGACCCCCCTCTAACACAAGGGATAAACACGAGGTCGCATGAGGAAAGGAAGCAAAGATAACCCCTCCAAATCCGGACTGAACATAGTGGGGATCGTATATTGAGGGTCTTTCTTGGGAATAATACTGACTGCATTTTCCTATAGAGCTTCGTGGACCTCGAATATGTTCGTGATCCTCTGTTGTCTTTCAGACCATTTTATTTCGATACCCTTGATAGGCTTCTGACTTGTTATCCTCCTCATTACGATCTGCCTAACTGTCGACTGTACTCGCCTGGTAACTGACTGTGAGCTGGCAACATAGCTGCCCATATTTTATGGACTTACACAGGTGACTGCGGGGGTATACCGCGGTACCTAGGGCGGATGTCGGATCGCACTTCGCAGAGTATACCCCGAGGGTGCTTCCGTGTTCAAGTTGCACTTACACCAGTTAGTTTCTCTAGTGTCAATTGGCGTAACTTACCTTCCCACTAGTTAGTTGTCTGCTTGATTTGCCTTTAAGAAATTTTAGTGTATTCTATGTGCTCCCTAGTTTTCCATAGTGAGTTATTCAGTCAATACTTTGGGTCTCTAAACTAGGGTGGTAGATCTCCCACTCCGCCAGTCGTGAGTACTTTTCGATCTTCCGCTTAGAAACTTGGAGATGCCTCTTTATAGGCGTTGTTTTTTATAACATTGGTTCGCCAAAGTTAGTGTGTGAGACTTTTACAGACTTGAATGATCCTACAAGGGGAGAATTTGTGCATACGGCATTCATGGCTAAATTTCCCGACGATACCAGCCAAGGAACCCCTTCAAAAGGGGATTCTTGTGCTTTTCCTTTTTTTGAAAACGTTGGTGTCCCTTTGATGGCCACTTTGTACATTCCTGGGTTGAATGTGGGACTACTGGTTTGGTTGGGTACCATTCCAAATGTCCCAAATTCTCTTGACACTTCTCAGTTAAGAAATTTATTTCATGGGAATCATGTTTATGTTCCTTCTTCAACGAAGTCTTCTCCTCCTCCTTCTACCTTCTTTGGTGAAAGTATAGATACTAGTAATTGGAAGTCTAAATGAAATAGAAAGAGGAATAATAGGAAGAAGAAATCACCAACCTATGCGAGTCATGTTGGAGATAGGTCATCAACCTCTACAAGTCATGTTGAAGACCATCACCCAGCCTCTGCAATTCATGCTAGGGGCAAGCACCCAACCTCTGCAAGTCATGTTGGGGTAAAAATTCTAGTCACTGCTAGTCATACTGACGATAGGTCTGTAGCCTTTGCAAGTCATGTTATTGACCAATCACTAACCTCTGCAAGTCATGTTAGTGATATGTTAACAACCTCTACTAGTCATGTTGGGGACAAGCAACCAGCCACTGCCAGTCATGCCGAGGGCATTGATTTGATTCAAAAAGCTAGACGGATAGGAAGTAATCCTAAGTTCCCTTGTAAGATGTGCAAGGGATATCACCTTACTCATTTATTCCCTGGTCTTCTAGAGGTACGAATATTGTGGTCCCTGTCTATAATCTCTTCTGATTTTGAGTCTTCGGAGGTTCCCTCACAATCTATCCAACCTTTGGTTGATGAAGTGGTCCTATCGATGAAATCTTCAGTTGATCCCACTCCTATTTTTGGGGGTGAGGTGACTTTAAACCATGTAGTCTCGCAGCTTATTCAGCCATTGGTTGAGGAAGTGGTCACATCGATGCAATATTCGATTGATCCTGCTCTTCTATTGGAGAGTGTCGAGTCTACCAAAGTGGTCACGCCGATGCAATCTTCAACTGATCCCACTCTTCTCTTGGAGAGTGATGTGTCTATCGACTGTGTTTTTAACATTTCCAGTTTAGTAATTTCATAACAAGGGGGCATTCTTCTCACTTTGAGCACACCCCCTCCAAGCCCTAGGATGGTTTCCTTTGATTGGAATGACCTTGTTGAGACTCGTCTTCCTTATTCTTCACCCTTTAAAATAAGGGTTGAAGTTAATTCAAATAATATTTACCGATGTATTGTAGATGAAGGAGCTTCCACAAGTATTGTATCCTCCTCGGCTTGGAAAGCTTTGGGTTCTCCCGAGCTTGTGTCTGCATCGCATGAGTTGTTGGATTTTGACAGACATCCTAAAGAATATTTGGGGATTCTTCCTCAGTTTCTTATCTCATTAGGTGGGAAGCATGTCCTTGTCGATGTTATAGTGGTGCAAGGCCCATTAGTTTTTAATATGCTTCTCGGGCGTGATTATGTATATGATATGAATGTTGTGGTGTCTACTATCTTCTGGGTGATGCATTTCCCTCATAATGGAAGTATTTTCACTGTCGACCAACTGGCATCTGATAATCACCATCCTAATTCGACATTATTTCAGGCTTCCCCTTTATATGTTCCTCGTGTTTGTGTAGACTCTACCCCACGAGACTCCCTCATGAGCACGCTTTTTTGTCTTTCAAGCTCTCTTTAAAATTATAAAGCAACATCCAATGAGATTGTATTTATTATTTTTGATCTCGTCTGGATTACTTGAGAAAAGTAGCCCCTTGGAGTATTCTTTAAGCCCTTTTCAGACTCTCTAAAAATGAAAAGATTGTTGAGCGATCTTGTTTCCCTTCACGCTCACCAAAATCAAATTTGAAGGCACATCTGTCCGATGGTAGTTTACCCCTTTTTCAGTCCGGATGACTAATTTTACAAATAATGGTATGCTCTAGGAACTTCGGTTCGCTAGAAGAGTATTCTCAAGCATAAGTTTAACCCTTTTTCGGGCTCGAGGGACTAAATCTTTGAAAAAGGAACATTCTCCTTGGTTTTGGTTTATCACCTTTTTTGGGGCCTTGGAGACTACTTACGAAAAAGGAAGCCCCCCCAGAGTCCATAGCTAAGCTCTTTTTAGACTCCCTAAAATTGAAAAGATCACCGAGTGATCTTGTTCCTTCACACTCATTAAATTGGTCCAGAAGAACATCTACTCACATGAGTTTAACCCTTTTTCCAGCTTGTAGATTATAGTGGAAAAAGGTACGCCTCGGGAGATTCTTCTCGCCGAGAGAGTTCTCCTCTGTGAATTTTATACTTTTTCAGGCTAAGGATACTAAACTCAGAAAAAGGTTGTGAGTCCACAGTTAAGCTCTTTTCATACTCCTTAAAATTGAAAAGATTGTCGAGTGATCTTGTCTTTGTCACACTTGTTAAAATGGTTTTGAATGGACGTATTTTCGGTGCAAGTTTAACCCTTTTTCGAACTAACTAGACTAACTCCGAAAAAGGCACTCCTTGGAGTCTTCTTTTACATTTTTTCAGACTCTCTAAACGTCAGAAACTACCGAGCTTACCTTCTCTGGGCTCATAAAAATTACATGGAAGGGGTCTCATTGTGTCTTGCTTAATCGCATTTGCAAGTCAAATCTTTGCATATTTGGCCTAATGTTGTCTCCATGTTGCTCTCAACTAAACCTTTGAAGCATGCCTTATACGCAAGCCTTATAGCACTTCTTGCCTCTGCGACCTGACACGTTTACCCATGGAGGAATTTTCCCCAAGTGTCTTTTTCCTACACATGTCTCCTTGCTCTGAGCATTAGTATGTTCCTTGCGCTTGGAACTAGTATGCTTTCTTGCGAAACTCGTTCCTACTTTGTAACGTAGCATTATTTTTATTTTTTTCAAGCTCTTAAAAATTTGAAAAAGACAAAAAACTCAAATATTCCAAAAATAGGGGACGGGAAATATTCATTATGTTTTCAGCAGCACAGAGATTCGCCCTTGGAAAAAGCACGCCCTTCCATTTGTTCATCAACCATTGGGATCTATTATGACCTTAGGAATTTGTTCTCACTACATAGAGCTATGTCCTCCTCCATTTGGTTACTCTTTGAAACACATGGAGAGTTTGCATTGCCTTCTGCATCGTGAACTTATGTCAATGTCATGCTGCCTGAGTTTCATCATCTTTCGTTCTTTTGTCCAAGGGAAGTTTTACACAACCTAGGTAAACCTTTTCATAGTTTGTCTCTTGACCTTCATGAGTCGGCCAACCCGAGAGTCTAGTCAAGTCCATATTCAAAATCGACGAAGTTCTCTACCTGATCATCGAGATCCTCATGTATTTTCCCGACGAGTTGTTGAAGACCTCAGAGTAGTGATTTATACACTCCCATTGTACTCCTACCTAATTTTTGAATAACTTGAAGTTGTTTCTCGAGCTATGAAGACCTCAACTCCAACCATCGGGTGTCACTAGCTTCTTGAATATGGATACTATACTTGTATATCTTCGACTGATTTTGAGATGTAGATCCGCTGTGTATTGCTCGCGACTACACTTTATATAGTTATATGACATGGATCTACAATTTATTTGATTGGAATCCATGATTTATTTCATCCCAAGCATGGGTATTCCCGCCTCGAAGAGACAATTGTTTTTTTGCGATGGAACCTCCTGAAATCTGGTACCGGGCTCATTCAATTTCGTACATTAGTGAAGATATTGTAATGTATTTTGGCCATCATTTTCTCTTCTAACCTCACACATTAGGGGGAATATGTTATAGCCCTAAAATTCCCTACTCATGCATACATGGCCTTGGCCCTATTACTTGCATATTTTTCCAAAGCACTACTGAGAAGGTCCTCTTAAAAAACCATTTTTTAGAAGATGTATGTGCCCTGCACCAATACAACCCACGTACATATGCTTGTTTCACCACTACAGGCTACGTACATACGCTTGCTTCATACTAAACATCCCGCATATACTTGCAAAAGTTGCAAAAGTTAAAAAGTTGCAAGGAATTCATTGAAATTCATGGGCTCTTGGAAGTTTCCCAACTAATCCACCTGTTATATCTTGTCACCCAACCTAATAACCATCCCTTTTTCATATAAGGAGGTGTTCGGGTCTCATTTCACATCCAAGAATAAGAACAATGAAACTCTTCCCAATTTCATTTCCCTCCTTGCCCTAGATTTTTCTACCTTTTGTGAGATATTTCCTCAACATTCCCTCATCAACCCCTTCTTCCTCCTTTCAACCCATTCCCTTCCATTGAGGTGATCAGAAGTTTGAGAGAATAATTCCATTCAAGGTGCACTTGGAGCATGGTAAAGAGGAGCCTGAACTAGGTTCGCAGAACGATGGCTGACACAGATTGTAAGTTGTAATCTTTGTATGATGAATAAAAGTATCACATTTTCTTGTCCCAAATGATGGCGTTTTGTGTATTTTCATTGATTTATAATTATCATTTAGTATCTAACCCTAACTCATTAAAAGAATAACATGCTTGTAGTCCTTGTTTTCCTATCTGTGTATGCAGGTCAGACTTGGGAGGAGACGTGCAGTCATTGGAACTACCAAGCTTGAGGAGATCATCACCAGACGTGGGATCAAAGGTATAGTTACCTGATCTCTTCTCTTATTTTCTTTCTTTTCATTAGTTTTGGTATGTTTGGGGTAGAGTAAAATAGATTAACTTTTAGACGGTCATTCTCTCTATCTACATCTTAAACCCTNGGGGTTCCCTCTAGCATTATCTCTTACATCAGAATTGTCTAGGTCATTTAGATTCAAATCAACATATAAGACTATTCTTGATATCCCCAAAGTTCCTCATCTTGGGAAATTTTCTTTTTTGCAAATTTGTTGATGGGTTGTTGTTAAGATGTATAGATGATAAAGAAACCCAAAAAGTTTTGAATGAATTTCATGGATCAACATATTCTAACCTCCATATTGGTGGAAATTTCACAGCGTAAGCCACATATTTTAAGATCATCAGGGATGGTTATTTTTGGCCCTTGATGTTTCAAGATTCCTTCAACTTTGTTCAGGCTTGTGAAAAATGTCAAAAGTTTTCTGGAAGGGAACAATTTTTGCTATGCCTTTACAACCAATTTTACCTTATTTCCCATTTTCTAAATGGGGATTAGACTTTATCATCTTTATTAACCCCCCATATTTTGCAAGGCATGTATCTATCTTGATATCAACAAACTACTTTACCAAGTGGACTGAAGTTATCCCTCTTAAGGATGCACAGGACGAGCGGGTTATTAACTTCTTAGAATCTAATATATTTTCTCGCTTTGGTATTCTGATCAAAACAATTTCAGACAACGGATAAACATTTATTTCAACAAAGTTTACTCGGTTTCCAAGTAAATTCAGAGTCAATCAATTCACCTCATCCACCTATTACGCCCAGGGAAATGGGCAAACTAATTCCACTAACAAAAACCTGATCAGAATCCTAAAAATGATTATTGACAATAATCCCCACCAATGGCATACTCTTCTCACATATGCATTATGGGAAGATCACACAACCACCAAAAATAGCACTAGCCACACCCATTTTCAACTTTTATATGTTCAAGAAGTTGTTATGCCCATTGAGATTGAACTTACATCTCTTTGTTTAGCAATGCAGGCTAAAGAGTTGAATTCTACTGATATCTCCCAGAGAATGAATGCTTTGCTAGGCTTAGAAGAACAAAGAAACCATGCATTGGAAAATCTGAAAAAAAAAAGGCAGCAAACAATCAAGAAGTACTTCGACAAGCGTGCCAAATCTGTCAAATTTAAATTCAATGACAGAGTCTTTCTTTGTGACTCCACACATGTTGATAAAGGCAAACACTCAAAATTCCAAAAACTTTGGTTATGTCCTTACAAGATCTCTCTAGTAGTTGGAAATAATACTTACATGTTAAAGGACTTTGAAGAGTGGTTAATCTCTTTTACGACTAATGGCTCACATTTGAAACACTATGTTGAGCCTAGCTAACTGTTACATTTTCTGAATCAATGTTTCTTGTAAATATCAATTTAGGTTGTACAGTTGCTTTATTTTTTTGCACTTTATTTCATCAATATTGTTGCTTCACTTTCTGTTTTGCTTGAGGTTTGATTACAACTTTATTTTTCATTTCACTATAGCTTTATTTATTTGTTTATTTTCCCTCAATTTTGTGGACCTTATTTCATCCTAATTTAGATGATTCATGTACAACCATAATTTTTCCTTTCTTACAGAAGTATGCTTGAGTACTGATAAGTAGTTGGAACAGAAAGAAATACAATGGCTTGCGGTCTGCAACCTTGTATCGTGTTGCATATATGACCACTTTGCTTAAACTTGAGGGTTAAAGATATTCCCTCTCTTGGCATTCCCTTTTCTACCTTCCGCCACCTAGATTTGAAAGAGAATACCAAAGAAAAAAGAAAATTTTTGAGTATATAAACAAAAATCTTCTCTGTTTTCAAAACCAAAGAGTTAGGTTCAAGCCAATTCTATATTGCCTTCCATGTGGAGTCAAAGAAAATGTTGACTAAAATAAATGGAAGTCCTCCTCACAACGTTTTTTCGAATCTTGTTTTGATAAGACAAGATAGACATGATTATCACCCTAATTTATAGCCTTATTGCAAGTTCATTAACCTTCAAGTTATTAACTTAAAGACCAACTGTTTTTTTTAAGAACCAAAATCACATAGTCTGATAGAAAGAAGAGAGACCAAGAGAGGTGCAAAACCATCAATGATTTTATTCATTCATTATGTAACAACCAATACACTTTACATACTTTCAAAGTATGGACCAAATGAAAGTCTAGTAACCTAAGGTCACACACACATAGGCCACTAGTGCCTTCAATTCATACCAAGAATAATAAGTCAACAACCACAACTTGCACTCCATTATGACTTTGCACATGGATCCTATTTAGTACTGAGAAACTAATCCACAAAACCAAAGAAGTCTGCAGACTATCAAACAAACAATCAACCTGGAAGCATATCAGAATTCAATGCTCCTTGGTCCTAACTTTTAGTCACCTTCAACAGACCCTGCTATCAAAATAAGTGTCTTAGCTTAGAAATCAGAGATTAATGAAGTAGTAATGAAATCTCACTTGGGAGTAAGAGCATACCTTATTAGCAAAATGTGTTTCCTCCTCTTTACTTTGTCCAACCTACTCCTTTAAACATCTCCAGGGTAGTTGAATCATTCAACCACTTTTAGTTAACTCATTATCTAACAATCAGTTAATTAATAGGAGACTTGTCAAGTAAATTAATAAATAATAATAATAATATGATAAGGGTACTAAATAAAACTAATAAGTGGGGACCCCCTATTTTATTTAGACCAATTAATGAATCATTTCCTCCTTGTAACTTCCACCTTAGATGCAAGACACATCAGCTTGCCACATCATACAACCCTTGTCATTAAAATGCATAAGATGAAATAAAATGCCCCTTGTCACTCCATGTGGAAATCATTAATTTTACAAAAATTTAACCATTACATAATTCCATCCAAAACATGAAGCATAACAATCACAAGGCTGTCCAAAATATAGAATTGTTAGAGCATGAGATGTCTCCAGATAAAGTGAAAATAATTTTATACATAGATGCTAAAATAAACCAACAAAATCATAAAAAACCATATTTGTTGTGAGAGGATGCGCCTCTCTTTCTATGACTACTTTTAGCCCTTTCATTTATCCCAACTGATGAATCTGCCTTAGAAGATTTCTGATCATTTCCCTGCACATGTGAAGTGACTGAATGTGATGACTTTGACTAAGTTTCTACTACTTTCTCCTTCTCTGGACTATCCTCAAGCTCAGTGACCTTGGCCTTGGCATGATGTGCATGTGAGGCTTGGGATATAGGATGTTGATGTAAGGAAGGAGCAGTAGGAAAGGCATGGAAAGGATGCTACTGAGGGTGATCAATATTTGGCCAACCATGTGATTGTCTAGAAGGAGGATGCACAACATTTTTCCATCCATCATGTTCTGGTCTAACTAAGGGAGAAGAAACATGGTTTGGGACTGGATTACCGATACTTGGATAAGGGTTCTCAGGTATAAGTGGAGGTCTATAGGCTTTTTGGCCAGCCAAGTTGAGGAAACCTGCCTACAACAACTAATTTAATTCTTCTGAATCTGCATCAAAATTTATAGAAAATTGGAGCCTCTTATTACCCCTTTACCAAGGACCTAGTCTCAGCCTCTATTGTTTCCTCTCCTGCCATGACTTCCCCAGCTGAAAAAAAGCATGCTGAAAAAATTACACATATCATAACCAAAGCATGACCAAACAACCATCTAATAACTTTGTATAATCAATAATTTATATCTGGCTCTATAAACAATCATAATAATGCAAGCAGACAACATGTCATTCATATTTAAAACTAGTAATGACTTAGAACAGGGCAGTTTAAGATCTCTTGGGATTGTGTGATAGGGATTGTAATGAGCGAAAAGTGATAATTATGGAGGGAGCGTTTGAATGGATTGTTCTTTACCCATAACTAGTTTTTTTTATTCATGAAATTTTGTGCATGAACCATCATCACAACTTAAATGAAATTTCCAATCATCAAAATAACGCAAATGTCATACCACATACGGATCATTTTTTATTGTTGGTTAACCATTTCAATTCTGCATTGTTTATTACTTACAATAACTAAAGCATGAGGAATTGAATAAGGGAATTGGGAAAACAAATTGGGAGTATAATGAGAGAAAAGTGATAATTATTACAGGGAATGATTATGACATTCTTTAATTAAAATGTACAAAACAAAACAACCATATCCATGCTAAAACAAGTGTAACCAAAATTCAATATCACATTGTAGGCTTGCATTTGTTTCCCTCTTCTTTTATTTCAAGTCAATCAACATTCCAGATTACAATTGTGTCATTTGTCACATCATTGCACATTTGTCTTTTTAATTCGATCGTATCAACATTTTGAGCAGTCATCAAGATTATTAATCACAGTAGATATCTCCAACAAAGACCTATCACAAATATTGTGACTAATCACAAATATTTTTCAAATTTTGCATTCCTCAAATACCAATAGTAATGTTCACATCTCACCCATGATCATTTACTCATAACCTAGTCGACATAATTTTCATCCCCAAAATTAAATTTTTGACTATTTCAGAATTCAAACAAGGTTGTTGAGCATGTTGTACAATTTCCAGAACTTACAATATGACAATGCATCCAATGTTGATCATTCAAAATGATCGCATATACTATCAAATCCAAACTTTTTGTCATAAAAAAAACAAAAAAAAAATAGATAGCTTTAATCTTATTTTCCCACAAAACAGTTCATGAAAACGATAATAATATCATGCAGGGTATTTCCCTATAACCCAAAACTCTAAATGTCGACATGCATGAACAATGACAACCATAACCCAAATAGGGCTTCACCCAAATATACACCAAAAATCATAGAACACCCAAAGGATCGCAAGACTATTTATTATTTAATAATGAAGATATGAAATAAACAAAACCCATATCCGTGTGTGCTCCATTTACATGAATCGGCAGAAGGGTCACAACCCTGTAATTAAACAAATCCAATAACCAATACACAATTCATTTCCACAAGAAGAGGGTAGCGACGAAATGATGATTGGGGTTTAACCCAAAACAAAATACAGAGAAATCCACATAGTTAAACAACATATTTGCACCGTTCATAACTCAATATCAACCACTATGCATTAATTCCCTTCAATCATGAGAGATCATTTTCATGCATCGAAACTAAGCACGCAGACAATCAACAAAAATCATATCATACCATTCACATAGCCACAACTAAGTTATTTTGCAATGAATTGAACTTATAAGGAAGAAAAGTCGAAACCCAGTACCTGAAATTGTGTTGAACTTATATGCCTTGGAAAATCGTTGCAGCAGTTACAGTCTAGAGTTCCACCTTACCTTCGAACCTCAAAACAAATGAAACCGATAGCCAAACCTCCAGGTGGTAAACCCAAAAAATTACCTCATGCATTCACTGCAAGTCACGTCGGGTTGAGGTGGAGGCTAGCATTAATCACCATCGTGTGACATGTCAAATGGAATTCCACATTAACATCCCACAACAATCACCAAGTGACTTATGCGCACCACATTGTTGATATCACCCGCCTTCAAATATTTCCATTAATAGCCAACCTACCGAATGTACCATGCGCCATGTCAAAGTATTGGAGGTCGCCCATTACATAACCAAAGTATGACTGGGTTGTAGTGGTAACAAAATATTCCATATAAATTTATGCAAAAGAAAATACACCACCATATAATCCCTCCACCACTACCATGTAACCAAGAACGTTGAGCTATGTCGAGACAATGTGCAAGAAATATAGTATGATATATGTTGAAGCAATGTATTATCATCAAAAGTCTTGTAAGTGATGGATTATATGAAACCATTTTGAAAA
>ML858331.1:0-11963 GCA_009831015.1 Picea engelmannii
AAGCCTTGTCGGCTCAAGAAGATAATTTATATTAGGCTATTAGCCTCCAAGAGAAGAAGTCAGCCAAAAATAATAATAATATACCGAACAGACACATACCTAGAAGGAGAAGTCGGCCCCAGCAAAACTGGCAGGACTACTATAAATACAGGGTGCCAGTTCTCATTTGCAGCATCTCAGAATTGCAGTTTTCCCAGTTGGTGCGCACTGCAGTTGCAGTCTTGTGCGCAGATTTGGAGGAGAGTTGCAGGTGCAGTTGTAGCAGCAGCAAGTTCTCAGTATTGGCTTGAATATCTCTTGGCTAGGGTTTGGAACATCTGATCAGTCTTTGTTGATGCGCTATCCTTGGGGAAAGGTGCACTACCCTTTGTTTGGCTATCTAGCTTGGGGTTTGCTTCCGGAGGAATTCTCAGTCAAGGTTAAGGTGCTCGGAGGGAGGCTTCGGCCTATGGTTGGGTGACGAAGGTATCGTCAATGGTAAAACGAGAACACCATCTTCTATATTCTAACAGTTTGTTCATGAAAGGGCACCCCTTGCGAGGGTATATAAACGGGCCCTCATTCTCATTGTAATAATTTCATCTTATCTTATTCATTCTCTTATACATTTATATATTATTTATTATCCTCATGGATATCTTTATATTCCAAGTATTTTGGATATTTAAATCATTAGCCAGATTTGGTTATTACATTGGTATCAAAGCTTCGTTTTTTGATCTCGACCCTTGGCTAGTTTCTTCATCAAACCTTGTCTGAACCGGCTTTTGGCCAACCCCCATCTCTCAGAGTTTCTTTGATCTTTCCAAGGTCCTTGATGACGGGCATTTTGCCACTTACAAAAAAAAAGTTCAAAAATTATGGTTGAAGAAATAATCGTTCCACTCC
The DNA here is from genome assembly GCA_009831015.1 of Picea engelmannii. Lineage (NCBI taxonomy): Eukaryota > Viridiplantae > Streptophyta > Pinopsida > Pinales > Pinaceae > Picea > Picea engelmannii. The sequence goes on from ML858331.1 coordinate 889, forward strand.
AAGAAAATTAGAAGAAGTCAGCGCTAGATATCAAGAGAAGAATTTTGAAGAAAAGAAAAATTATTATTCCTCTTTTGTATGAGAACTCTAACAAGTGTATCTGTTGCATCAAATTAAGAAAATCAGACAAGAATAAATTAAAAGAATGAACAGAAAAGAAATTATGCTGCCCAAATTACAAGCCAACCCAATACAATTAAAAGTCAGTAACGTACGGTGAAAAATTTCAGCAGTACAATATTTAATTGACAGTCAATCGTAACATGTCCGTACGGAATTGAATTCAAAAGCAACTTTTTGTATAGTCCGTACAATTAATTCAACACAAATCCATACCATCCAATATAATTTCTACCGTTCCTACTGTTTTCTATCCATACAGTCATGATTTAAAAATAATTGAAATCCGCAGTGGTCCGTACATTCCACGGTTTCTTTCCATACAGATTGTACCATAGTCACCTGCAATTCATCGTTGTAACTGTTGTCGATCCGTACTCACAGCCACCGTCATCAATCTGTACCAGCCACCATCTGAACGTTTTCGTACGCACATCCACCAATCAACAGCCGTAAACTTTCGTCTGTACAACCATCTCTCATTTTTGTCGTACCACTGCCTCTGACTATCCGTACAAACATCTACCATTTCTGTCGTGCTCTATCTGTACAGCCTACGATTTAAAAAAATTATTGTCGTGCTATCCATACCGCTCCGACCATACAATATCAATTATTCGTACACCGCATCAAGGAATTGAATAATAGCGAAACTATATTAATCACTATTGAAGTTCAATTAGTATTATGAAAGTGGAAGTTTATTTTCATAAAGTTATAACAAGGATTATTTAAAAAGGGATAAAGGTTATAAAAATAAAAAGAAGAAGTATTAAAAAGCAAGCTCATAATTCATAAAGCCAAAAGTGGTATTATATATTAAGCGCCCAAGGAAAATAAGTATACAAGATTATATATTTTTAAGTGAAATTTTAAAAGGGGTATTATAAATTAAGTGCTTAAGCTAAAAATAATTCAGTACAAAAGAAATTATTGAAGAATTTTTTAAAGGAGTATAAAAGGGTCAATTTCAAGAAAAGAGTATTTCAAAATTTGTGAAGTATTAAAGAAGAAAAAAAAGGGATAAAAATAATTATAAGGCCATTTCAAAATTAAAAAATGGATTTTAATTTAAACAAAGAAAGGTTTACGTATAAAAGATTTTCAAGATTTTCAACACCTATTTTTGATATATTAAAAGTCAAAGGAATTGTTCAAGGAAAATATATTAATGTTGCGATTTCTCTGCACAAGAAAGAAAATTACATCAATATTGATATTGCCAATCAATTATCAATTTTAGAGTCAAATATAATTTAAAGGAACTTTGGCAAGACACAAATTAAAAATTTACAAATAACAATTGACAGTTATAAATACATATCTGAATTCGATGTTACAAAAATTACTGAACCCGATGTTGATATAATTCTTGGTTTAACCTGGCTAGAAATACTAGGTGCTTTTATCTTAAATGTGGAAAAAAAAAATTGACGTTTTATTACAAAAAAAAAATTATGCTCCAGGACATAACAATGATGTCACAGTGAAAAGATCCATCGTCAAAAGATTTTAAAAATATTTTAAAGATGATCAACCAGGATGATCAAATGACAGTGCAAAAAAGGCAGGAAGAATTTGACAAAATTTTTGCTAATAAAGAGGAAGAAATTTGTCGTCTCAAAAATCATAATCAAAGCTTGATTGCACAAATCAAGAAATTAAAAACTAAAAAATAAGGTTATCAAAAGTTAGAACAAGCTAATCAAGATTTCAAAAAGAAATCATTCGAAAAGGATGATGAAATTTGTCACCTTACAAGTTAGAACAAATTAAGAAGTTAGAAGATGAAAAAGAGTTGCAACGAAAAATGTCGCGTAAAATCGTCCGTATCGAACCAAAGGTCGACAAGGGAACTATGACCGATCCCATAAAAAGGATACCAAATACTACCCAGACCTCTGAGAAGGAACAAAACATCGATCCAATTGAATTACCAAAAGCATCAAAAGCGAAAGAGAGATCCGACAAACAAGATCCAAAAGAAATTTGGATGCCTTATCATCATCCAAATCACAAGGATCGTTACAACCAACAACAAGATCAAGTGAAATATAAACAAGTTTCCATGAAAGTAGATTTGGGATGGATCACTCCCGAGAAGATGCGACATATTACTTCAGGAATTCGAAGATTATATTGTTTTGTCTCATCAATTATCTCAACTACAAAAACAAAAGATCATGAGAGGATAGTTCGAGTGAGAAGAAGAGATAGGTCTTTCTCTAATCATGCTTTGAGGACAAAGCATTTTTAAGGGGAAGGCAATGTTATGAACACAAATATAGAGAAATAAATATAAATAAAGAATAATTAAATAACAATAATTAATACATCATAAATGAAAAGACATGTCTTATCTAAATGATTCATGAAAAGGCACCCTCTGCGAAGGTATATAAACGAGCCCTCATTCTCATTGTAATAATCTCATCTTATCTTATTCATTCAATTATACATTTATATATTATTTATTATCCTCGTGGATATCTTTATATTCCAAGTATTTTGGATATTTAACTCGTAAGCCAAATTTGGTTATTACACACACTAAGTAGGAATTGGGAGACTGTTGGTCATTTCTTTATACAAATTCGTTTCAGCATTTAGATTCATTTCTCATTTGCAGTGTGAGGATTAGATTAGATAATTAGGTTGCTTTCTAATGTTGTTTTAGTTTACGAGTGTTATCGAATCACACTATTCATGGTCCCGCTTGGGGAACAGAGCTAGGTAGTAGGATTATGAGTTTAAATCTCAAAGATCTTACTCTATGGGGTGCCACCAGCTGGGCTAGGGGTCAAGAACACTGTGATTCCATCTTTTAATGGTTTCTTCTAGTTTATGCTTGCAATAGTCCTTAGCTGATTTTCTAGATTAAATTGCACAATAGTGGTAAGAATCCTCTTTCTGTGTATACTACACCGAGAGCCTCACAAGAACAAACTGAACCCCGGGTTGACAATCTAGTGATAAGTGTAATGTGACACCAACAATTAGGAATCATATTTACACATCAACTCTGTCATTCGATAGTTGTATAAACTCTAAAGATGTCTATAAACTTCAAACTGATATGTTTTCAAGGTTTATGAAACACATGTCATGATATAGTTTCAGTGAATGTATTTAATGTATAACGACAATATCAGGATTCAAAAGCCTTAACTAATAGAATTTGTCGTTCATTCACCCTAAAACATAAAAGAGATAGTGGCAGTATTTTAAATAATGAGAGGGGTAACTAGGCCTGAGACATACTTCTTAGGTAAAAAAAGGTCCTGACTCCTGGTGTATGTTGAACTTAAAAGCATCCATAACTTTTTAAGTGATACCAAGCATTTGTTTATGTTATAGTTGTACACAACATCTACACAATCTTGGACATATTTTATGATAATTGTTTTGCACGTAGTTTTTACATGTACTTTAGTCTTTTATATATTCAAATCTTTCTAAAAATCTGCCATATCTCAATCTGTAGTCATATCCATATCCTGGTAACTTGGAAGAATTTTCTCATGCTTCCTAAATTTCATCTACAATTCCAAATTTTGCTTTAAACATCTTAAACTTGTTGGATTACCAAAAAATTAGACCTAAGGGCTGGCCAACTAAGAGAGATCCGGTTGCATGGATCAGCTCTCGTTGGAAACCCACTTGTAATTTTGAGCTAAAACTTGGCTCCAAAGGTTTCTTTACTACTATTTTTGAAAACCATGATGAACGAGAGCAAATCTTTGAGAATGGCCCCTATTTCTTTCGTTTTGTGGGGTTGCATCTTAGATACTAGAAGGATAACTTTAACCCTGACAAAGCAGATTTCTCCTTTTCCCTAGTCTAGTTTCTCCTTTACTCACTCCCACGGGAGTACTGGGAGGAAGAGATTCTTGCAGTTATTGGCAATACCTTAGGCACCTATGTCAAGTCTTCTAAAGCAACCAAGCAAGGCCGCTACACAACCTATGTTTGCATTTGCATATATATGGATGTCTCAGTCCCCATATCGAACTCAATCTGCATGACCTTCCAAGATATTGAATGGATCCAAACCCTAGACTATGAATTCATCTCATTCCATTGTCGTCGTTGTCATGAGCATGGTCGCCTCTACCGGGATTGCCCTCTACTAAATCCTCCCAAGCCCTCATAATCTGAACCTAAAAAAGATGAGGAGGGTTTTACCAAGATATCTTCTCGTCATCGTTCAAACAGAAAAACTATCCCTCAAGGCCCCTTCGAGCCTTCCAAATACCCTGATCTCAAAAATAGCTTTGACGCCCTCAGCTCCCTCACCCACAACTCTACCACTGTCATTGAGGAGATTTCGGCCCCCAGCAACCCCAAAAATCGAAAATCGGTGGACCCCCTATCTCATCCTGAAGACCTCAAAAAGCCTAAAACCTATTTCCTCCCTCTAATGTGTTGCCTTGGAGGACATCCCTATGGTCCATGACATGGATGATGGCCTAGACATAGAGGAAAATGAAATGGAGATAGATGGTATAGATCTGCAAAGCATTGTTGACACGGTCCATAGACAGTATATGCAATCGATCCCTCCGAAGAACATTCAGTTGGTGCGAAAAGCCCTTCACAAAAGAAGAAGGGAGCCCCAGGACATTCTCAGGCCACTACTCCAAACCTGAATCTTGGAATTCAACCCAACAAGCTTAAGCCCAAGAAAACTCCCAAGGAAGACAAAAGAAGAGATCGGAAATCAACCTTCAACTCTTGCAAGAAATCGGTGACATCATGGTTAACTCAGAACAAAATTCTCTAATTACGGACACATTCCAACCCTCCCCGAGTTTCTAATGAAAGTAATCTCTTACAAAATTCGAGGACTGAATGGTAAGTGTAAGCATAGACTCTTACAAAACAAGTTGCAATCAAAATTGCCAGATATTGTGCTTCTCCAGGAAACCAAATGTTCTGGAGAAGTGCTTGGGCAAAATATGGAAGACAGAAGTTCAATGGCTATTGATTCTAAAGGTTCAGCGTGAGGCTTGGCACTCCTATAGAATCCAGACAAGATTCTCATATGGAATTTCCTCTATACTAAATACACCATTTCAACGGAGTTTCAACCTCTAGGTGAAGAAACTTGGGGTTCATTATTAATGTCTATGGACCGCAGCAACTCAGAGAAAAACTTCAATTCCTACAGCAATTACAGCACATTGCAGAACAAACCCATCCTCATTTTTGGTTAATGGGGGGAGACTTTAATCTTTAACCTCTTTGGAGGAAAAGAAAGGGGGCCTCAAACGCATTGATCCGGCCCATTTGGCTTTCAAGAATTTCATCCAGGATCATCAGCTAATTAATCTAGAGATCAATAATGGCATTTATACTTGGAACAATTGTCGCGGAGGTGCCCAACAAGTGGCTTGCAAATTGGATCGGTTTTTTATCTCAAAATCTCTCATGCTCTTTGGAATGCACATGGAAGCCACCATCCTCCCGCAGGATTGGATCACTAGCCAATTTGTCTCTCCCTTGAAACCTTCAACAAACCCCGCAAAAAAACTTTTCAGATTGAAAAGTTTTGCCTCTTGTGTCCGGTCTTTCTTCAGAATGTCCAGACCTGGTGGGAGGAGGCCCAGATAGTCAATGGATCTCTCATGTATCGCTTCCAACAGCACCTCAAGATCCTTAAGAAAAAACATCAAAATTTGGAATAAGACAAGCTTTGGGAATATTTTTCAAGCTCAGCAACTCCTCAAATCCCAAATGGAAGCGATTCAGTAGTAGATTACCTCTCATGGTCGATCACCAGAGTTGGCTCAGCAAGAAAAAGCTTTCGCTGATCAAATTGAGGAAAGGCAAAAGCAAGACGAAATCCTCTGGAGTCAAAAAACGTGGGTCCAATGGCTCAAGGAGGGAGAGTGCAACTCCAAGTTCTTCCACCACTCCATGATTCAGCGTCGTCACTTTAATCGCATCACCCATCTCATTTATTCCCAAGGTAACAAACTTACTTCTCACTCTAATATTGAGCAAGATCTAACCTCTTTCTTTCAGGAGTTACTCACTGAACCTCAGCCAGATCACTCTGCTACCATTCGTTCCATTGCTCAATATATCCCCCACCTGATATCTAAGGAACAAAATACTAGTCTTATGCGGCCCATTTCCCTCTCTGAAGTTGAGGTTGCTAATTTCAATTAGGCTACTGGCAAAGCCCCCGACCCTGATGGCTTCAGCTTAGACTTCTTTCACTACTGTTGGTCAGTCATCAAATTGGATGAATGGGCTCTTGTGCAAGAATCCCAAAGAATCTCGAGAGTTCTTCCAGCTCTGAATGCCACCTTTCTCACCCTTGTCCCTAAAGAGGAGAAAGTGACCGACCCAAAAAAATTCTACCCCATTTCCCTCTGCAATGTCATTTACAAAATCATCTCTGAAGTTATTGCCATGCGTCTCAAGCCCCTTTTGCCCACCCTTGTTTCCCCTGAGCAGTCTAGATATGTGGAGGGTCGCCAAATTCTGTACAGTATAATCTTAGCCCATGAAGTTGCTCACTCCTTAAAAACCACCAAAACCCCAAACTTGCTAATTAAGTTGGACATGTCAAAAGCTTTTGATAAGCTTAGTTGGCAGCACATTCAGAAAATCCTCATGGCTCTTGGGTCCATGATTGGGTCAGATGGATCATGGCTCTCATTTCATCTGCTTTCTTCTCCCTCTTGATAAATGGTACCCCTTCCCCTCCCTTTTTCTCCTCCCATGGTATCCGTCAAGGACACCCCCTCTCCTCATTCATCTTCATTCTTATGGCTGAAGGGTTAGGTCGTAGCCTAAAAGCTATCATCATTGATCATAAGCTCCAAGGCTTGTCTCTACATCAATCAGCTAATCCCTAGACCCACAACCAATTTGTTGATTGCACCACGCTGATGGGGGGCCCTTCTGTTAGGGAAGCAAGAACCTCTAAAAAAGTTCTTGATAACTTCATGGAAGCTTCTGACACTTCTATTAATCACCTAAAGTCCCAGATTTTCTTCTCTAACACCCCCCTCTCTGTCCAATTTCATGTCTCCCACAAACTAGGTTTCTCTAGAAGCTCCCTTCCAACCAAATATCTAGGGGTCCCCTTGCTCACCTCTGGGATTCGCAATAGCTCTTCGGAAGATCTCCTCTCCAAACTCAGCAAAAAGCTATCCGATTGGACCTTTGACCCCCTCAACATTGCAAGTTGTCTGCTCCTTCTCAAATCTGTTCTCCAAGCGATCCATGTTTATCTTTTCTCGACCTTAGCAGCCTCCAAAAGAATTCTCAAGATAGTAAGAGCCCTACAAAAGAACTTCCTAGGGAGTTCAAGCTTCTAAAAACTGGGCCTTGGTCGCCTGGAATTCCTTGTGCCTGTCGAAACTAAAAGGGGGACTTGGACTCAGGGATCCTGAAATTCTCAACAAAACTCTTGAAGCCAAAAGATGGTGAAGGTGGCTTCAACAAAAGAGGAAACTGTGGAGTGGCCTCTGGAAACAAAAATATGCAAATCAGTTCAGCTCCTCTGAGCTCATTCGAATGATGGATGCTCCCTCGGGCTCCCTTGTCTGGAACACTGCATGGCAAAACAACTGGCTCATCCAATGGCACAGCTTTTGAGAAATCCGCAATGGGCACTCAACTCTTTTCTAGGAGGACTCTCGGCAACACCTTCCTTCTAATCAATCGGATCTGCAGCTAACTCCCTTGAAAATCTCTCTCTGGGCTCTACAAGGAGGACTTATCAAGGATTGTTGGTCCCCAACCTCTACAGATTCGGATTGGTATTCCTGGCACATACATCCTAACCATATTCCCCTCCAAGATCGACCCCTTCTATCGTATATATGATGAAGCTCCTCAACAATAGGAAAATCAAAGTCTCCTCCCAACCAAACAAACTCAGATGGGGTTATCGTCCTGCAAGCAATTTTACCCTAAAGGAAGCTCATCATCTTGCAATTGATCATTTTGATCTCTTGAAAGAAGACATCTGGAAGAAAATCTGAAAGGTGAACCTCTGGCCCAAGGTAGCCACCTTCCTTTCACAAGTTGCTCACAAGAAGATTCTCACAAGGGATCATCTTTGTAAAAGGGGCTTTTTGGGCCCTGGGATATGTACGTTATGTAATTGTTATCCCCTAGCCTAGGGATAACTAAGGAGATCATGTCTTGAGGCCCACAGGTCCTAGACATGGAGTACCGAGAGCCAGACGACTTGAGCTTGGCCCCAAAGGGCCCATCTTTTCTTCAGTGCAGCCCATCTATCAGCAGCAGCAGCATCCATCCCAAAAGCCTGGTCCTGAAGTAGCAGTGGGTCTTGGTCCATAAGGTAATGAGTCTGGGTATCATGGTATGTGTCACTCTGATTTTCGAAGCATTTGAATATGTTGCACTGAACTGTCCTTTATTTCATAACGTTTGCTTGGAAATTATGCTCTTTAACTTGTTCATACCTGGGGGGGTGACAGAATGCCCTAGTAAGCTGGTTCACTTTAGGATGAGTTGCCACTAAGTAAGTCTATGAAAGGTCATCGTCCATTCCTTCCATACTTACCACTTTTCATCATTATTCCTCTCATCTTCCCTTACCTTGGTTCGGGCATTGGGTTTGCCACACTAGAAAGGGTTGTACCTTGCCTTGTGGGAAGAAATGGCTAAAGGCCCAGAGGGTAAAAGTAGCTAGCAAGAGTTAAAACCCAAAATAAAACCTTTGAGATGTTTCACCCAGGGATTCTCGAGAAAGCAATAAAAGGCTTCTCAGTAAGAAAAGGGGACCCGTAAGATAAAATAAAACTCAAGGTCTAGTTGGTGGGTGGGAGGTCTCATCATGAGTCGACCTATTAGGTCCATGGGCATGTAGCAGTATGACACTACCATCTATCTAGTCACCAAACCAGGGTAGTGGCTCTCGGTGGCATAGCCAAGGGAAAGGGGGTCTCATCACGAGCCAACATTCTCATTTCCATAAAGTGCTTGTGGGTAACACTGTCACCACTGGTCACCACGCCAGGACAGTGTCCCCCAGCTTTTCCCTTGAAAAGAAAAAGCAATAAGGCAAAGAATAAAAGGCATTGAATGGGCTAGGAAACAATGGCATCCATGACAAGGTGCAGCTTGCCCTCTACAGAGGCACCCACAGGCAAGACCTACATTTCCCTATTACCACTGCGCCCTTTGCCTAAACATTCCCCGTGCACCATTTCACACACTTACATGACCTAGATTGGTCTTCACCTGGGAAAGAACCCAAACTTGAGGAGGATTAGCCCAATAGGACATCCTAAGACCCTCTCCAAACCTGACTTGTTAAACTGCATAACCTCTTTGAGCATTTGTCTGGGTAAAGGGGGGTTTGATGCACATGTTTGGGTAATTTGATTATTGGATGAGATTGACATTGCTATGACCCCTGTGACTTATGAGCCCATAGAGGGCGTACTTGTTGTTGTTGCAGGACCGTGCCTGGTGGACAGGTACATATGGGGAGAAAATTAGTTTGAACCTCCATGGGTTGAAAGCCCAGCAGATGAATGTTGTGACACCAACCAGGGGCAGAGAGACACTAGAGGATGGCACAAGGAAGAAAGAAGGACGTTTTCTCCGAGACACTCTAGCAGGCCTAGACCCGGGGGGTCTTGCCCTACCACCATGACAATTGCCCTTGAAGGCCCCTGACGTCATCTTGTTGACCCTTGACGTCATCCAGTTAGGGTTTGGCATTTATGAGGACGGCTTGGTGCTAGTTGGCACGTGTGGCAGCATTTGAGGACTCTGGAGGCCAAGCATTTTGCATTTGAGGCCTAGCGTTCCATGCTGGGGGTTTAACATCACCCTAGAATGTTAAATTATGACCTTGATTTCTTATGCGGATTAATTCTTTTATTTTCTTCAACACTTTGATTCCAGCTTAAGACACTTCAACAATACCAAATCATAATCGAATAGCAATAACTATGTAGATAAGTAAGCATACACATCAACAACACATATACCCTGGGGAAACCCTGTACATGGAGAAAAACCCCAACAAACGATATTCCTTTATTGCATTAATAATGTAAGATCACTTACAAATATCCACCATGAACGTTCTGCTCTTAAAGAGCTTGCCAAAATGACTTTGACCTGAAAAAGACTTAAGAGACCTTGCTGAAATACACCTCTGATGTGACGCCTCTATTGTTGATATACAACACTGATAGGCTATTGATATATGCCTCTGATATGCAGCCTCTATTGTTGATATACAGCACTGATATGTTGCTTTCGTATGCTGCCTCTTTATCACTGATATGTTGCTTTCGTATGCTGCCTCTTTATCACTGATATGCTCCTCTATTGCTTCTCCCTTAACCTGCACATCAAAACTGTGTTGAAGAGGGGGCTCGACCTCTGCTTATATAGGCTAAAGAGGAGAAGAGGAAAGGCTCAAAATAGTAACTTGTTTGCATGCTTTAATCATAACTCAGCTTCATACTTTAGTTCGAACTAGACTTGAGACTGGTATACTCTAATTCGAAAATAGAACTAGACTTGAGACTTCAGTTACAACTCAGCATTACACTTTAGTTCGAAAATAGAACTAGACTTAAGACTTCAGTTACAACTCAGTAGTACACTTTAGTTCTAAAATAGAACTAGACTTAAGACTTCAGTTGCAACTCAACATTACACTTCAGTTCTAAAATAGAACTAGACTTAAGACTTCAGTTGCAACTCAGCATTACACTTTAGTTCTAAAATAGAACTAGAATTAAGACTTTAGTTACAACTCGGCATTACACTTTAGTTTTAAAATAGAACTAGACTTGAGACTTTAGTTACAACTCGACTCTTTACAAGGCAATTCGAAATTCTCTTCATGGTGGATAATGTTACACATGCCAACGCACTAGATCAATACATTTATATCATTTGCAATATTAGGAATATCGTTTGTTTCTAGCTCATAGGAATTT
>ML858331.1:12063-24443 GCA_009831015.1 Picea engelmannii
ACACTTATTACAACAGTGGAAATACGGAAAAATGGGCCTTTTCAGGGCCTGCTGAATCACTGAATTCTGTGTGTATGAGCACTGTTTGCTCATCCTTCGGCGGCTCTTCAGGAAATCCAGCTTGTGCAACCTGGTGGATAACAAGTCCACGAAACATCTCCTCAACTCATGTTCTTTTAGCAACACTCTCTCAGACCAAGGAGCCATCGCTTTTCGGCAATCAAATCACATCAAGAACTCCATCAAATCCACCATTATCTCCTTGCGGGACTCTTGCTTCAAAAGCCCTATTCTTAACCGCATCTGGCAACACTTACTTGGATTCTTATTATGGGAGATTTGGAAGGAGTGTAATACAAGAATCTTCAAAGATGAGTCCTAGCCTTTGAATGTCGTATGGTGCAAGATTAAATAGAACATTGAAGAGACTATCTCAAAAGAAAAATGGGACCCCGGAGTCCTTAACTGTTTGCCTCGGGAGCAAGCCCTTCTCTCTGTTTGGTTACCCTCTGCCCCCTTGCCCTTGCTCCCTTCCTCGGTTCGCCACCCAAACCTTCCATCCCGTTGTTGCATCAGAGTTTGTTCGTTGCAGATTTTGTTGAAGGGTTGATGAGCTCTTCATCGCTATCGCGACAATAGATGGTATCAGAGCTTGAAGCATGCTCTACTACTGTGGGGGTGACGGTGGTGATGGAGCAAACTTTGAAGGCAATTTGTTACGAAGACAATTCGGTGGGAGCGATCGCAGGCTTGTTCACATTGACAGTTTGGATACAAACTTGATTGGTTTGATTCGTGACGGAAGTTAGTGTCGGACCTATTGTGCACACCTTGTAGAGACTAAGAGCAGAGTTCATTAGTGAACCATGCACTTCGGCAAGGCAGTTGAATGCAGGATTTCTTACACAACTTGTCGCAGATCTAACCACAGAAGTGATCGCAGAAGCGAAAGCAGAGGGTGATCACAGAAGTGATCACAAAAGGGAGCAGTTATGGGTGAACGACTTGAGGCAACCTAGAGCAGCTCTACAAAAGGCAGTTGGTTGGGCACGTTTCCATCATGACATCTTCGTGACGTGCATCACCGAAAACAACAGTTGAATTGAGTTAGGTTCCTAGAAGAGTGGGTTGACCGCATCCTTCGAACGAGGTGACTCTTCGCAGAGTTACAAAAGTCAGTTAACAGCAGTATGACTTGACAGTCGGGCGATGGGTGCATGGTGCCTTGAAGCGAAAGCAGTCAAGCTGCAGAGATGTCAAGACATTGGAGATGAGTTCGGCCGATTGCCGGCAAAATTTGGGACTTAGACGAATTTTTGTAGTAGACGGATGGACTCATCCTTGTATTGCAGCGAAGGTCTTGCACATTTGTGGAGTTGCGGACAGTGATTGAGGGGAGTTCATGCTAAGAGTCGATTGCTTAGGCAAGCGAAGGTCCAAGACAACAGATTTGAACAATGGGTGCAGCCAAGGATGTCGTTGGAAAGGTATGGTTGGTTTCGAGTTCTTGCATTTCCTAAGTGTTGCAGTGAATTCTTTGAAGGGAAGTTAGATGACTTTGTAGTTCAAGTGCAATCCATTTCCAAGGTGAAAACCGACAGACTTGAGGGTGACTCAAGTGGTGCAGATTCGAAGAAGTCTTGTAGCAGTTTGGGACACCTTGGTTGGGAGAACATGCGAAGAGCTTAGAGTGACCTGCTTGGATGAGCCCTGTGGTGGACTTAGGCAGATTTGGATGCAGCTGTGGATGTGGCTTGAGGAAGTTGCCTAACTCTTTGATGAGGTGCATTGGACAGGTTGTTGTGGTGAAGTAGGCAGTCAGGTCTAGATGTGTTGGGTTGATAGAATGGATGAGGTGCCTTGGTGTTTGTTGCCTTAACCAGATTTGTTGGGTCATGGGATGAATTGATAGTCGTGACTACAATGCCAGAGTTTGGATACTTGTAGGAGGTGCAAGACAGTTTTGTCCTAGGAGATGGATGGAGTCAGCAAAGAAGTCGACCAAGAATTGTTGGCAAACAACCTGAATGGGCAAAACGCAGACCAAGTGACTTGGGTGGTGTTCATTCGCCTTTGGTATGGGACATTGGATGAGGCAAAGCGCACCTTGGTGACTTGCAGATGATTGTGCGATGGCTCAAAGATCTGGGAGGGTCATTGGTTGGAGTTGGTAGAAGTACTGGTTCGAACATGCCTAAGGCATGGAAGTTCTTTGAGGTGACGCATTCTACTTGGAGCACTTTGAACAGTTCGTTGGGACGTTTGAGGAGTGTGAGTGTGTTGGCCACACTCATCGCAAATGTTGAGTTGTGAAGAGGTGACTTAACGAAAGGAGGAGAGTTGAGGACTTGCCTTCATTTGGAGGATTGTGCGGATAGGCGAATTGCAGCATGAAGAGATTGCTTGGGCATGAGCATTTCTCTTGCTTTGGGACAGCATGATTAAGGGTGAACCCTAGCTATTCCAAGGCATGGAGAGATAGACGCAACAGCATGGCCAGGTGATGAAGTAGTGGGGAAAAGGGAGTTTGGACGTGCGGTTCTTGGTGCATATTGGCTAATTGTGCCATGATTTTTGGACAATGGAGTCAAGTTGTCGCAGATGACTTTGTTTTGGGGTGACTTCATAGTGCAGCAAGGTGAGGGGCGACCTTGCTTTGGTCTGAGATTGTTCTGCATGTGGATTGAACTACAAAAGGAAGTCAAAGTACCGACGCACCAGTAGGTTCGAAGGGCATCACTTAAACATTGTGGAGGATCTCCTTGATAAAGATCAGACGATGACAGTAGTAGTGAGGCAAGGATGGACACTTGCCTTAGTCTTTGAGGTTGAACAGGGTGATGGAAGCTATGGGGCAAAGGCAGTTTGGACGTGCAATTCTTGGTGCAGATTGGCAAACTATGGCATGAGGTGGACAGTGGAGTCAAGTTGTCGCAGATAACTTTGATTTTGGGTGAATTCATAGTGCGGCAAGGTGAGGGGCGACCTTGCCTTGGTCTAATATTGTTGTGCGGGTGGACTAAATTGCGGAAGCAAATCAAAGTACAGACACACCAGTAGGTTCTAAGGGCATTACTTAGACATTGTGGAGGATCTCCTTGACGATCGAACAATGGTAGCAGTAGTGAGGCAAGGATGGACACTTAGTCTTTGAGGTTGAATAGAGTGATGGAAGTTGTGGACAAAAAAGACTAGTCTGGCCATGAGTATGTGCATGCTCACGGATTGGGCACGACAATTGGATTAGCTACCCAACCAATTCAAGACGTGGGGGTCGACAGTGCACGGAGACATGGCAAAGTTAGTTAGCGTATGGGCGCAGCAGCAGCAGTTAAGGCAGCAACAGCAGCGAAACAGAGAGTGATCATCGCAGTGGGATAGTGGCAACTTAGACATTGCAGGCAGAGTTGGGGAGGAGATGTCCTTCCATTGTAGCGAACAGTTTGATCGCACACTGTTGAGATTTGGGTACCTTGGAAAGTGGTCCCCTTGTGTTTGTGAATCTCTAAACACAAAGGGGGAGACTATTACCCTCATTACTTTACTTTATGATTCTAATTTCACTTTAAATTAAGAGACTTAAGTCAAAAGTGAAATATGTCACTTAAGTCATTAAAATGACATTTAATTCACTTTGTGGGTGAGTTAAAGGACATAAAGCAAACTAAGGAAAGTGGGTTTCCTAAGTGAGATTTTTAAATTAAATCTCACCCATTAATTAGACTTGGCTATTACCCTCATTACTTTACTTTATAATTCTAATTTCACTTTGACTTAGGAGACTTAAGTCAAAAGTGAAATATGTCACTTAAGTCATTAAAATGACATTTAATTCACATTGTGGGTGAATTAAAGGACATAAAGCAAACTAAGGAAAGTGGGCTTCCTAAGTGAGATTTTTAGATTAAATCTCACCCATTAATTAGACTTGGCTAGATTGGATCTAGGCCATTGATCTTTTAGGGTTTGGCCAAAGAGAGGCTAAAGGAGGGAATAGGGAAAAGATGAGATTCATTCTTCACTTGAGAGAAGAGGAGAAGGAGGAGAGCACTTGGGCGGATTTCTTGAGGAGAGGAGGGCGCACAAGGAGGAGGGCACTTGCTACTTGAGGGAGGAAGGTGCAAAGGATGAGTGGAGGTGCTTTCATGGTGTTGGAGGCATTCACTTGAGGGAGGGCGCATTCTAGCTTGAGGACGCACTTGGAGGAGGAGAGGCGCACATCTTCATGGAGGGCGCACCTTGTTTATGAGAGATGTCATGGAGGAGGAAGGGCGCAATGCTTGAGGGGAGGCCTTAGTGAGAAACTAAGGGCACATATCCATAGAGGGAAGTCTTGCTAGAGGAGGGGCACACTAAGGCTAGGTGCGCACCAAGCCAAGGAGGAGGACGCACTTGTGTAGAGGGTGTTAAGACCAGGGCAAGAGGGCAAGGGTTTCACAAAGCTTCAAGTGGGCAAAGGCTAAGGCAAGGCATCTCAAAGGCAAAGGCACAAGGGAAGAGGACCAAAGGCTAGCAAAGCAAGAGGGGTGCACCAAGGCAAAGGGCGCCTTGCTTCAAGACGCTAGCAGGGACATCTTCTAGGGACTCCAAGGCTTCCGAGAAGGGTTGTTATGTTGATTTTTCAATAAGCAAGGTTAAGCATGAAGTTCATTCCATTTTTAGCATTAAAAAATAACCATTAATGTTGCAGCAACCAAGATCACAAGAAGAAGCACCATGCACAAGAACACAAGAAGTATCCTGGGAAACCCTTCTCAACAAGGGAAGAAAACCCAGCCAAATCCTTTGCTATATTCTTCAAGAGAAAGACCTTCACCACCAAGAAAACCTAGCACACAAGAGGGTTCTCAAACCCTAGAAGACTAGCACCCAAGAGAGGTGCGCACTTTTCCCAAGAAGGTGTACTTGCTGAAATTTCCAAACTCACATGAAAGATATGTTTCCTCAATGGGGAATTTACCTTTACTTATGCTAACCTAAACTTGTCAACAAAAGTGTCTATTGGCACAACAGGGTTGACCTCACTAACTTATAATATAATTAATATTAACCAGATTAATTATCTTTTACATTAATTACCAGTCACATTAATCTGGGGCCGACCTATACCCTTTACATTACAATTAGGGTTACAGGTAGGTCTGACTCTTGAACAATATAGCAAAGGATCTGATACACCCACTAGTACTCATCCACTAGGGGCACATCCATAGGGATGTCCATATCTCTGGCTCACTACATTACACAGAAGAACCAGATCTTCACACGTTCACATGTGCTCGTCCACAGGCGCGTCCACTCAACAGATCTTCTTTCCCACTACATCACACAGGAGAGTTATCTGGAGTTTCTCGTCAACTCTGTTGCTCAGAGGAGGCTAATACATCATCTTCATTTATGTTCCCATGACGATGCACCCAGCACTTTAGGATTTCACACGTTCACCTTGTGCTCAGCCACAGGCACGTCCAACTCAGCAGATCACCTTTCCCACAAGATAATCATCTGGAGTTCTTCTCAACTCTCTGAATGGAGGAGGTCATCTCTACGTTCCAGCTCTGTCTCAGTTAGGAACCACGTACCCTTCTTAGGGGCTTTCTCTCAGGTTTGTAAGCTGGAGAAAGTCTCACATAGCTGCAATGATCCACATCTCACAGGTTTGTAAGCTGGAGAATGTCTCACATAGATGCAATCATCAACACTCCCTCTCAGCTAGGGAGGCATTCTTCATCATGCCAAGTCTCACACGCATGTACTCTGAATTTTGTCTTGGCTGGAGTCATCAATACTCCCTCTCAACTAGGAAGGTATTCTTCACCAAGTTGGTTTGGTGAAGATGTCTGCAATCTGATCACGTGTAGGAAGGTATTGCATGTGTACGATTTTCATCTGCATCATATCTCTGATATAAGGATATTTCATCTCATCGTGTTTCGATCCATTAGGAAACATTGGGTTCTCAAGGAGCTTTACACACGGCTCTTGGTTATCATCATAGGATCCATCTCATGGTCAAGTAAATCTGTCAGAAGCTTGTGAAGCCACATTGCTTCGCACACTCGATGCTATATACTCTGCCACTGTGGTACTCAAGGCCACAAAGTTTTGTTTCCTACTGCATCAGGAAACCATGGCAAACTTCACGATAGAACATCAACCGGATGTGCTCTTTTGGTCCACTGTACTTTCTGCTCAATCTGAATTGGCATATCCTACAAACTCAAGTTCACACTGTAGGCATATCTCAGGCCATATCCAATTGTGCCTCGAATATATCTCAATACATGTCTTGTTGTTGTCTAGTGAGTCTGTGTCGGTTGACTCGTGAAATGACTAAGCACATTCACTGCATGGCATGAATCAAGTTTGGTGTTAACCAAATACATCAGTGATCCAATCAGTTGTGGATCAGTCTCGTCTTAATCATCATTATCTTCTTCTTTAAATCCATCACGATGGATTTTACATTCTATCATACTAAACTTCTTTAATATTTTCACTATATATTTTCCTTGACTCAGGAAAATCTCATCTGTCCTATGTCATACTTCTTGTCCCAAGAAGTAGTGCATCATACTCAGATTATTCATCTCAAATTCAGAAGTTAATGATTACTTGTATCCAATAACAAGGCTTTTTGAATAAGTCATCAAAATCAGGCTCTCGTCACCAACACTGTAATGATATAGGTTTGGATCAGCAACACTCTCGCTGAAATCCAAACTCATCAAGAATCTATCTATCTGATATAGTTTCCAACTTATTGATGGTAGTACGGCTGGAAGTGTATCGGGTTTACTGGATCAAGTGTCTCATCATAGACAACTCCCTCTGTTTGTGAGAAACCTCTGGCTATAGATCTCGTTTTGTATTTCTGGACACTTCCATTAGCTGCATGCTTGATCTTATAGATCCACTTGGAAGTTACCACAGACTTCCCTTCTGGTCCCTGAATAATATCTTATACATCATTCTTTAAGATATACGGGTATTCTTTTGTTATGGCATCTTGCCATACTTGTTCTCCTGTTGCTTCTCTAAGACAAGGAGGCTCAACATCAATGAAGTGGCTCATGACTGAAGGATAGCTCAAAAATCTCTTTTGCTTTCTCAGGATGTGCCTTGAGAGGCTTGTATGTTTCTCTGCTTCTTGCGGAGTGAGTCTAGGTAGGCCTTTTATGCCCTACTGCAATATCTCTGAACATATCAACTGGAGCAACTAGATCAACTGGAATAATCTATGTCTCCCTCTGAACTACTGAAGAGGGAGAGAAGGCATTGTCTCACTGTCAATATCCATCTGAGATTCTCTAGATCTTTGAAAGGCTATTTCTTCTTCAAGGACAACATCTCTGCTTGTCTCGATATGTCTCTGACCAGGGATGTCGATCTGGAATGTCTTTGAAAATTCATTGTTATCCCATAACGTATCCTTTCTCCCTGAAGGGTCTAGCTTGGGCTTCTTCTCTTTGGGTACATGAAAATACACTGGGCACCCAAATATCCTGAAGTGTTCAATCTCAGGCTTCACTCCGGTGAAGGCTTCTTCGGGAGTTATGTTTTTCAAAGTCTAGTGAAGACTCTTGTTCTGAACATATACTGTGTCATGCATGCTTCAGCCCATAGAATCATAGAAAGATTATGATCGTGCATTATTGCATTGGTTTCCTCAATGATGGTTCTATTATTCCTCTTTCTCAAATAGTTTTGACTCCTTCTAAGTCAAGTAACTCCCTCTGAAGGATAGACATCTTCCTTTGTTGTTAACCTGTCTGGAACAAGAAAACAAGAGGAACCAAACAAGAATATTTCCTAAAGGAGAATAATGAGTACATCTCTAGAATCAAAACAATTTAAAGACTGTTGTCACAGCTACAACACCTACTTGTAATGTAGCAAACTTTAGGAATATAGGTTAGAGGAATGACAATTTCAACAATCAAACCTGGGGTCTTCACTTTGAGTGTGTTGTTCCTCTGAATGCACTAAGATCCCTCTGGATCCATAACTTCAGCATTAGTTTCCTTCGTCCTGTAATTACCCTCATGACAAAGATACAAAGAATATATATACAAGTGCATACATGAAGGTGCTGATATGATTTCTCCTAAGGCACATGGCTGATCTTTGTCCTCTGACATCTTCATGAAGGATGTATGTCACAGTGACACCTTTTTGTATCACCCACAATAAGTCTTCCTTTGAAGTCTTTGTCTTTCAGGAACTTGAAGTTGCTTGATCCATCAAGCTTATCTTCCATCATAGTTTTGTTCATCATTATTTTAGATTCTTCACAACCCTTTGTCAACTGGGCTAGAAAACCTAACAGCTAGGCTAGGCTAGCACTTTTAGGTTTTATTGGACTTAAGACTGCCAACAATAAGCCTTTGAAAGATAGGAGAACACTGGTGAGCTGAAGAGCTCCTTCAGTGAGTTGTAGAAACCCTAATACTGAAATTTCTGTAGAAATTAGCAAAACCCTAGGGCCAAAATTTCAAAATGCTTGGAATTTCGATCTAAATCTTGTTGGAGGTGCGCTGAAGGAGGCCGTACACTCCTATGCCCTTTTTATCCCCAACGTCCAAGTGCCAAGTGCTGAAAAAACTCTATAAGAACAGGCCATACGGAATTTCTGGGAACCCTAGGAAGGTCATACGGTTTCTGCAGAAGAGAGAGAGGATGGCTGAAAGTTGTTTATGCAATGGGTTCTTCAAGACCTATGCTTTGACACCATGTTGATTTTTCAATAAGCAAGGTTAAGCATGAAGTTCATTCCATTTTTAGCATTTAACCATAACCATTAATGTTGCAGCAACCAAGATCACAAGAAGAAGCACCATGGACAAGAACACAAGAAGTATCCTGGGAAACCCTTCTCAACAAGGGAAGAAAACCCAGCCAAATCCTTTGCTATATTCTTCAAGAGAAAGACCTTCACCACCAAGAAAACCTAGCACACAAGAGGGTGCTCAAACCCTAGAAGACTAGTGCCCAAGAGAGCAAACCCTAGAAGACTAGCGCCCAAGAGAGGTGCGCACTTTTCCCAAGAAGGTGTACTTGCTGAAATTTCCAAACTCTCATGAAAGATATGTTTCCTCAATGGGGAATTTATCTTTACTTATACTAACCTAAACCTATCAACAAAAGTGTCTATTGGCACAACAGGCCCGACATCACTAGCTTATAATATAATTAATATTAACCAGATTAATTATCTTTTACATTAATTACCAGTCACATTAAGGTGGGGCCGACCTGTAACCTTTACATTACAATTAGGGTTACAGGCAGGTCTGACTCTTGAACAATATAGCAAAAGATCTGATACACCCACTAGTACTCATCCACTAGGGGCACATCCATAGGGATGTCCATATCTCTGGCTCACTACATTACACAGAAGAACCAGATCTTCACACGTTCACCTGTGCTCGTCCACAGGCACGTCCACTCAACAAATCTTCTTTCCCACTACATCACAAAGGAGAGTCATTTGGAGTTTCTCGTCAACTCTGCTGCTCGGAGGAGGCTAATACATCATCTTCATTTATGTTCTCATGACGATGCACCCAACACTTTGGGATTTCACACGTTCACCTTGTGCTCAGCCACAGGCACGTCCAACTCAGCAGATCGCCTTTCCCACAGGATAATCATCTGGAATTCTTCTCAACTCTCTGAATGGAGGAGGTCATCTCTACGTTCCAGCTTTGTCTCAGATAGGAACCACGTACCCTTCTTAGGGGCTTTCTCTCAGGTTTGTAAGCTGGAGAAAGTCTCCCATAGCTGCAATGATCCACATCTCACAGGTTTGTAAGCTGGAGAATGTCTCACATAGTTGCAATCATCAACATCTTATTGTACCAGGTTCATTTGTATATGTTTTTCCGTTTTGTACTTTTTGCTTTGAGGCCTTCTATATACATCTACTCCAAACCGGTTTTCCCCAAGGAGGTTTTTCCAGGGTCATGTTGACCAAAAACATGTGTCAATTTCATGCATGCTTAGAATTGTTAGATCAGCATTTAGAGTTGTAAAGATTGAGAGGAGTGTTATGTGTTTTGAGTATTATTGTATGTGCTAATCATTGGTATGAAAAACACTTGCAAGGGCACCTCAAAAGGACACTTAACCACAAAAATTATCAACAGAAAGTTACTAAACAGTTTGTTGTCCTAAAAGACAGCAAAGGACAGTTTTGGAAGTTCAAACTTAGAGCTCAAATCTGATCAAAGACAGATCAGTTTTAGCAATCTGATAGTACCTCGTTTCTCTTCAGTGATCATCGCAGTGGGATAGTGGCAACTTTAGACATTGCAGGCAAAGTTGTGGAGGAGATGTCCTTCCTTCGTAGCGGACAATTTGGTCGCACACAACTTTGGGCAAAGGGCAGTGTGGATTGTTGCGTAGGGTGTGAATGATTGCAGTGCAAGTTGGAAATTTGGGGTTTCCACTTTGGTAGAATTTGTGGTTCCCAGTTGGCACGAAACTTGGGGTTTCCAGCAGACATAGTTGTGACAGGGACAGAGATTTGGAGATCACAAATTTTATGGATGTTGTCGAGGACGGCAATGGCTTAAGGTGGGAAAGGATGTAAGACCTGGCGCGCCAAGCCAGGGAATGCGCACCTCCACCACAGATCGAAACGAAGGAAATCGGGCAAGTAGGACGCTCGGTGAATTTGAAGAAACAAAGTCTTCATATATGGGGAGAGTTGGGGTTCCTTGGGCATGCGACACGTCAAGGGGCGACTCCACCCAAGATGCCTTGCAACACAAGTTAGTTGACAAACAGTTTGACAAAGGGTTGAGGGCAAGACTAGGGCACTCCACCAAACAGATGAATCGGCTTAGGCATGAGGAGGGCACGCCTAAAGTTTAAACAAATCAGCCTGACTTGGCTAAGCGTCGCACTCACCCAAATGACGGGGTTTGTTGGACAGATTGGGGGTGCCAGGAGTTCAATGGGTCGACCCGACGATAGAATGAGGCATTCGTTTGGTCAGCTAGGCAAGCAGCCCAAACACACCCAAATGAGAGATCAGCCCAACATTGCGAAGGGGCGCGACTCATGGGTCGCATCTGTTCACCTACACGAATCATTTCAGAAGCCAACGCCTATAAAGGCATAAGGGCAAACAACCAAGGAGAGCAGCTTGGAAGAGAGCAAGAAGAACTCTATAGTTATTAGGCAGGATTAGACGAAGAGGGGCGATCTCCCTCAAGGAGCCAAGATGCTCCACATGGGAGGACTCGTGACGCCTTGAGGTGGATTCGGTGAACAGAGTTGGGCGAACTTCTTTTGGGCCGATTTTGGGAAAGTCTGGAAACGCAGGTCTATTGGAGGCATGTGGGAGGAAGAACCGAAATCTGTGAAGTCTACAAAAACAAAGAGACAACAAGTTTGCAGCTGAGGGAACGTCTGAGGTGCACCGCATGAGGTTGCGGCAGAGAGTCTTGGTGACGAATTTGTGTATGGGTGTCTTGGTGAGGTGGGGCAAGTAGTTTGACTCCATCCAATTGTAAACCAAGTCGATAGTGCTCATATTGTAATTGTTTCGCAATAACAAAGACTTAGTTGGGTGTTAGGCACAGTTCGCGTTGCCCGCACTACTTCTATGTATGTCTTTCGTTTGTTTTGTTGTTGTTCTCTTGGTTTCTCATGTTCATGGATGTATGCTTATATTTGACTAAGTGTTAAGCTGTTAACAATTTTCTAAGTATACAAGAGTTGCACTAGAGTAAGAGTGTGACTCAGCAGTAGCCTGGAATGGAGTATGGGTATGCTCTAGGTGAAGAAGCGTAGCCCGAAGGAAGTATCCATGGTGTTGCCAATTAGCCATGTGACAAACATCATGGTGTCACATGCCCTCAAGAGGTGCACGATCATAAGGCACACTGTCCTCCCAGATCTTCCATCCCCTCATCCTGGTCCCCCCCCCTCCCGGGTTCATTAAACTTAATTTTGATGGTGCTTCCAAAGACAATCCAGGGCCCGCCAGTTATGCAGGAATCTTCCAAGAAAGTTCAGGTAAAATCTTTTGAATCTATTATGGTCACCTAGCATCAATTCCAACAATGCAGCTGAACTTTGGGCCCTCATCAAAGGTCTTCAAATTTCCCACAGGCATCAGTTCTCACAGCTTATTGTGGAAGGAAATTCCAAGCTCATTATTCACATGCTCACTAAACTCCAATGGGGCTCTTCTCCCTCAAAGCTCTCCACCCATTGGTGTTTGGAACCTTTGATTGACCTCATAGGCTCTCTCTTACCCTGTATCTCTAGCCTTGTCCCCTGTCATGTTAAGCGTGATGCCAACAAAGTGGCTAATCTCCTTGCTAATGCCAACTTTGATAATCCCTTGGTGTTTGTTGACTCTA